>SNQJ01S0001090.1:221443-234381 GCA_010110895.2 Picea sitchensis
ACGTGCCAGATTGATATAAATAAGAGGCTAGCGCCTCACTTCTTAGACACACTCACTTTATCATTCTCTTATGAGGCAAGCTACAATTAGAAGTTGGAGAGAGGAGAAGAAGAGTGGCGCATCTCTTGGGGAGGTCTTTTTGTATTGGTTTGAGTTATCTCTTGAACATTGTATAAGCCATTTATGATAAGGAAGTTTTTGTTGGGTTTTCTTCCCCTAGAGGGTTTCCCATGATAAATGATGTGTCTCTTGTGAATGTGTATTTCTCAGTGATCTTGTTCTTATTATGCTCTTATCTATTGAAATGCAAAGAACTATAATAATGGCATAAACATTAACAGCATTCATGTATGCCAAGATGCCCTTTGGTCTCATGAATGCAGGGGCAACCTTCCAGTGTGTAATGTATATTTCTTTTATTGGAGAAAATGATAAGTTTGTGGTGATCTACTTGGATGATATCACAATGTTTTCAAAATCTGATCAAGATCATTATCAACATTTGGATAAGGTGTTCCTGAAATGAAAAAAATATGGATTGTCACTTAATCCCAAGAAGTCCCTTTTTTCTATGAAGGAAGGTAAGCTATTGGGACATATTGTCTCAACTGAAGGGGTAAAAGTTGACCCTAGTAGAGTAGAGGCTATTAAGACTCCGTGTCTCCCAATGTATAAGAAATAAATTCAGTCCTTCCTGGATAAGATAAACTTCTTGAGAAGATTCATATCCAATTTTGTTGAGTTGGTCAAATTTATCACATCCATGTTGAGAAAGGGAAATGAGGTAAAATGGACACTTGAAGTTAGGAATTATTTTGAAAAAATTAAACAAGCACTGGCTAAGACACCTATTCTAATCTATCCTGATTATTCAAAACTATTTCCGATATATTCTTTTTCCTCAAATGATACACTAGTTGTTGTCCTCCTTAAGAAAAACTCAGATGGAATGGAGCAACCAATTTATTTTTTTAGCAGATCTTTGAGAGATGCTGAAGTCAGATATGACATCATGGAGAAGCAAGCTTATTATTTGGTCAAATTCATCAAGGATTTCAGAGTATATGTTATGCATTCCAAAATTGTTGCTTATGTCCCTTCAAGCTTTGTAAAATACATTCTGGTTCAACTTGACATAGATGGAAAAAAGAGTAAGTGGATTGGTAAGATTATGGAGTTTGATCTTGAGATGAAACCTACCAAGTTGGTGAAAGGACAAGGTTTAGCTATATTATTAGTTGAATCAAATTGTAAGGCACTTGGGGTTAATTTCATGAATGCTAACTATGAAAATTAGCAAACTGATATTCCTAGCAACAACTCACACATCGCCCCAAAGTTGACAGAGTGTAGTTGGCACAATGACCTCATCCATTTCTTGCAAACATTGCTGCCTCCTACTGGACTTGAGAAGACTAAGGTGATGGATTTAAATATTAAAGAAATTAGGTATTGCATTGTTGATTATGTTTTGTATTGGAAAGATCCTGTAGGGCTTCTCTTAAGATGCTTGGATCCAGAAGACAAAAAGAAAACCATGACTGATTTTCATGATAGTCTATGTGGAAGTCATCATTTTTGGAGGACTACATCATACAAAATACTCAGAGCTAGGTACTTTTGGCCTAACTTATTCACTGATGTATGTGCAAAGATTAGAGCCTGTGATAAATGTCAGAAATTCTCAAGAAAACAACAACTAAAATCTTTTACTCTGAAGCCCATAGTGGTATCTGGTCCTTTTTAGCAGTGGGGATTAGACTTCATTGGAGAAATCCATCCATCTTCAAGTGGTCAACATCATTGGATTCCGATTGCTACTGATTATTTCACCAAGTGGATAAAAGCCATTCTCACAAGAAATGGAACACATAAAGTAGTCATTGGCTTCCTGGAAGACATTTTGTCAAGGTTTGGTTGTCCTAACAAGATTGTTACTTATAATGCTGCAACTTTTAAATATGAGCCTCTGGTCAATTTTTTTGAATTTTTTTGGATTCAACTTATTCACTCTACCCCATACTACCCTCAAGGTAATGGCTTAGCAGAATCCTCCAACAAAATCCTAGTAAAGATCATCAGAAAGATGCTGGAGGATAACAAAAAGTCATGGGATTCAAAGTTGAAGTTTTCTCCATGGGAAGATAGAGTAACTACTAAGAGTTCAATTGACAGTACTCCATTTCAGTTGGTCTATGGAATTGAAGCTGTTTTTCCTACTCAACTAGCCTTACCTGTGGAAAAGTTTCTTCAATACCAACAAGGAGAACTAGATGACATGATCATGAGGATGCATTAGCTAGTGGAAACAAAACAAACCAGGGATAAACTCTTTGATAAAGCACAAATCCATCAGTAGAAAATCAAAGAAGCTTTTGACAAGAATGTGAAGAAAGAAGATTTCCATCTGGGAGACTTGGTACTCAAATGGGATGCACAAAGGAAAGACAAGGGTAAACATGGTAAATCCGAAGCCTTGTGGATTGGTCCTTTCAATATTTTTGAATTTGTGCCAAATAACACTTTCAAATTGTAGAGCTTGGAAGATACTCAATTTTCTTGTGGCCCAATCAATGGGCATTTTCTAAAGAAATATTTTTCCTAAAGCCATGAGTGGATTCCTTTCAATGTAAATATCAGTCTTTATTTTGTTTTATTTGGTTTCAATAATGACTCCTAGCCCATGGATAAGGAACTGGAACTGCATGTTCTTGGCAGCTCACATGGAGCATGCCATCCCCTGTGGAGCCAGATGCTAACACATAGAATTGTAGGGGTAAAAAAATCATTCTAGTTTTTTTTTTTGAGTCATAGGGTTACATAAGTCATAGGTTTTTAAGTCTTCTTGTTACGATCATAACTTAAAGTTTGTTTTGAATAAGTTAAATATTTGTTCAACCTTGGTTTAGAGTATTGAGGTCATGTAATTAGACATCATGATAAGCTAAATACCGTCCCTATGAGTCACACCTTACATCATTACCTTGACATTTCACACCTCCCAGTTGTACACAAGTTTCTCCTTATCACCATCTATCCTTTTAAATTTCAAGTCAAAGTCAGTTGTCTGTGCTGCCAACTCACCAAGAGAGTTCACAACGTACTCACAAGTACCTCACACATTCAATTGTTATCATTGAAAATTAAGAGTCATGTAAGAGGAGATTTCATCATTTTCAACACCATATTTTAACAATTTTTTCAGGGATTATTTCATCGAATCTTTTAATAGTATCCTCAAAGTGTGGAATTCATGTTTGAATCAGGTGCTGCGAAATGGTAGACATGCGCTACGAACTGGTAGACAAGCACTGTGAACTAGCACTACAGACTGACTGAATAAGAGTGTTGGAGGTTTGACAACTTGCAAACATCTCTATTCAAATTCATAGACATCAACATCAATCCTAGGTCTGCCAGTTACTCCTTAAGAGTTTCCATGCTATTTAAGGATTGAGAGAGGGTTTTTTGTTGGTTTATCTATTGGCACTACGAACTACCCCATTATTTTGCTGACAGATTTCAAACTCAACTCCATGATGTTATAAACCTTCCCCACTAGTTCTGGTTTCCTTTTGACCTCATCCATCTTTCCCACTACTAAGAAACCACTCATCTCACTGATTTTCCCCACAACGCTGCGAACTAGTTACTTTGGTGCTGCGAACTGGGCACTGTGAACCCTCTGTTCCAGCACTGTTGAAACCTCCATCTTATGCATCCTTTAAAGTTTAGCCTTAAAAGAGTGAATCTGCACCCCTATCAATCTTAAAATATGTGGTTGATTTTCTGTTGAACCAGGTTTAAAGATTGTACACATTATCAATGTTGTAAACTTATATTATATTGATGAAAAACCCTGTTTTAGTAGAGATTTCACATTTTTCTCCCTTTTCATTATAACTCTTAGTTGTTGTTCCTTATCCCTCCTGCTGAAAGAGTGTCTTCTATCATACCTCAATGTGTATAGAGTAAGTTGTATAAATATATGTACAAGGTCATCCTATTGAAAACAATTTTGTCATCAAAACCCTAAATTCCTGTATTCTCTGTTTTCACACACCTAGATGTCATAAACAATTTGCAGAAAATTGTTTTTCTAGAAACAATATGGACAATCAACAACACAAAAAGACTCACAAGGGAGGGGATATTGTAAGGACAAATCCCTATGATATGAAACTCCTTGAATCTGAACCTTTGATCAGGGAAGCCTTTCAGAGGGTAGGTTCCATTAATTTTTGTCAAAAGATGCAGAGGTGGCCAGAGAATTTACATTAAATTTTAATGGGACTAAAACCAAAGTGGGGACATTAGAATTTGAGGTTTTATAACATTACATCTCTATTGCAATAAAGATACCCAATAATGGAGAAAAGTGGTTCAAGGCTATGTCATCAAATGCTTCCTTCTCCAAGGAATTTCTTAAGCCAGAGTATTAGGGGGACAACTTGTCCAAAGGGGTACCTAAAAGCCACATGCTTGAAGGTTTTGATAAGATGTTGAAGGTTATCCAGAGATATTTCACTTGTGAGTGGATTTTTAATATGATATACCAATACCACATCAGGCTACTGCTACACTTCATAGGGAAAGAAGCAATGAACCTCATTTTTTTTTTTTTATCTTTTTAGAAGCACTGGTAAGATGGATGACAGATTTCAAGCCAAGTCTAAGCAAGTAGGCACTAATGTATTTCAATCTGGCCTTATTAATATGTTAGTGATGGAAGAGTTGAGAAATACAAACACTGATTGGGAAACATTACTCACTTCATCATAGTTTCAGTTAAATGTTTCCCCCACTCCATAGTCCAAGATACAAATTCATACTCCTGTTGAGAGGACTGTGTATCCAAAGGTTAGCAAGAAGAAAAAGGGTAATATGACTAAGAAAGATGACAGAGCCATAAATGAAATAGAAGCAGGAGGGCCCTCACAACCTTCACACAGAGAAGCTTCACCCATGACATATCTTATTACTATGGAGGTTCCTTCAAGCAAACCAACAGGCCTGAGAGGAAAAAAGCTTGTTTTTCCCTCACCCATTGCTATAGATAAGGTTAAGCCTATGATGCCTTTTAATAGAGAAAAAAACAAGCAAAATTCCCCTCTGAAATATTATGCAGTAGAGACTTTAGCCCAGAGGAAAGGTAAATCCAAATACTTTGAGCAGTCGATTGAAATTGTTGATATCGCTACTCCTCATCATGAAAGCAATCCCACCTTTAAGAGGCTTAAGAGGAAACTCAAGGAAGCAAGAGATGAAGCTGATAAATTGAAGAAGGAAGAATCAGAGGCTAGGAAGAAGCTTAAGGGGATGATGGGAATGTACCATGAGACTATTGACAAGGCCATGTTCTTGGCTAAAATATTCCTGCCACTTCACAAACAACTCAGAAATATCTAAAGGCAGAACAGATCTCATCAAGCTCAAATTGGGAAATTGAAGGCATAAATACAACCTTTTAAAGAATATTTGTCCAAGAGAAACCTAGACATGCTTGCCAAGGTTTCCACCAGGAGAATCTCCATAATTACAAAATGAAGATATTAAGTCTCCAGAACCAACATCAATTTTGGTCAAATTTCATGTTTCATGCATTTTGTAACATTTTGGTGATGACTATGTTTTGTAAACACTGATTATTAGTTTTGTTGCTTTCCTTTTATCAATATTATCAATATTATGAAGTTTACAACATTTTTGGACATCTGATATAGTTCTGGGATGTTTAATACTTTGGTATAATCAAACAAGCCACTACAGAAAACTTCGCAGCACCTGGCACTACGAACTCAGTTTTTTGAAGTTTTTGGAGGGAAGAGAAACTACCGGATGTCAGGATGGATGCATAACAAACTTCTAAAGTTCAGTTGCAAGCTGGGAGGCCACCTTCCCAAAGAGAATGAACTCAAATGGACACATCATAAACCTTTAAGAAGATGCTGCAAATGGTGCCAACATCACCTTGAAAAGTAACATTATGTTTTCTTTCTGTTGTACACCTATAGCCACGCCATACATAAGCACACTGATCCTATGAAGAAGTTGTTATTCAAATTGTAAAGATGTCAATAATATTTTAGACTATAAAATGAGCATTGTAAGACTGGGGAGAGGTTCGAATGGTGTGAGAGAGGACTCATATTTTGATATTGTATATGTAGCAGAGTTTCTCCTATTGTATGGACTAGAGTTTCTTTTTGCTATCTTACTTTGATTACAGCCTATTGAATGATTCATTTGGATGATTGTATCTTTCTTGCAATAAAGAATCTATTGTGATATTGTTTACAAGTATATCATAGTCTTTCTCTTTGATTTTAATAAGTTCTTATTTCAGATAGTTTTCTTCATATGTGTGTTATTGCTACTTGATGTAGATGATATACATATTACCTTATCAATTTTGTATCAATTCTTCCACCTACTTACCTTATCTCTTAAAACCTGATTTGAAGTTTTTCAAGGCCTTATTTGTTGGTGTATATTGTATGGAGTTATATGTGATTGACATTGTTTTTTGAGTTTTTTTTTCCATCCATTTGCCACCTTATTATAAACACTTATCTTTTACATTCTGATGGGTACTGGGATTTCACTTACAACAATCTAAGTGTGAATTCTAGTGCTAACAACCTACAATATACCTCTATTTGCTTGATCCAGTTGTCCAGTTTCTCGACATTCAATTCTCTATCATAGGTCGACAATTCAAACTTGACATCCAATTTTAATAAAGGAAAATTATGATCAGACTTCTTAGAGGACTTCTTTTTATGAGAATAATAATTACTTCCCTCAGAAGAAGACTGTAACACCCTTGTTTCCCCCAGCTTGTAAATATAACTATAACTTTCCAAAATACCGTGGCAACTTGAATATGTGTGAATGTTGTATTTGATGAACCTTTTTGTTATAAAAGGTAATGTATGTGTTTCTGTTATTAATTAAAAATGGATAGTGTTGCATAATTTTTGAAGGGTGTTTTCCAAGGTAGATAATGATGTTATGAGAGAGATGGAGAGGGGAACCATAAATGGTGGAGATGACCCCCACCAGACCAGTACCTTACTGGATTTAATTACTTAGACCCAAAACAATCCTCTGACCCAGAAATGAATTACTAGTTAGGATGGTAGTTGGAAATCCTTCCTAAAGAGGAGATGGGTAGAGTACCCATTTGTAAGCTTTCTGACYTGACCATGAGCCGGGGATTCAGACCCACACAATGTTGATGAGGAAGACAAGAAAKGAAGGGATTCATGGGAAAAGGCGGGTCGATGAGGAAGAGGAGTGGAGAGACTAATCTCCCAAAGAGAGGAGAGCGCTTGCAAATCTCTGGTTCTAAGGAGAACTGAGAAATAAATTCGTTCTAGGTGCAAGAAGTCGTGGGMAGTGTTTTTAGTCCAAGCTGATAAACGAGGTTGCAGAGAGGATGAGTGAATATGGAAGCACTCATTGAAGGACCCCTTGCTTGGTACAGAGAAATCCGTTTTCTAATTTCTTGTCGGAGGAGGAGAGTAACCTCCATCCCTAACTATTGTTGAACCAGAAACAAGAGTCTCTCTCAGATCATCATGGTCTAGCTAGCAGCTAGACAATGGTAAAACCATTCAGGAGTGGCTGTGCCTATGGATGGGTGGAAACATGGACACATATCATCAGTTGATTCACGATTCTGGTTTTTGATAAGTATTTTCATACTCTGTGTACTGGAACGGAAGTGATGGTTGAATGTTTATGTTTATGGTTAAATTTTACAGTGTTTGATAAATCATTAGAAATGCTTATTATTATTTTGTAAAATTCCATATTTACATGGTTCCTATTTACCTATACTTAGCAGTAGGAGAACTATTAGACATGGGTCTTTAAAAGAATTTAAGAACAAATCTATGATTTCTGTATTTGTTGAGAAACCATTAGGAAATATTCCCAAGGAATGATTTCGTAATATAGGAGTTGGGGAAGACTTCGCTGGAACACCACGGTCATATCAACCTCTCAATTCACCCTTCGCAGGTCACTAAGTTAGAAATCTGTGGAAGTAGAGAGCCTCTTTCAAACCCTTCACCTGTTTGACCGAGGGCTCATGTCCACGACTCTAACCAAATCAAGGCTAAGTGTTGAGCATGTAGCCTCGAGGATTTTCCAAGAATCCATATGACCGGGACCTTGGAACCCTTCACTAGGCCTGAAAGGAGCTAAGTTTTTCTGTCTTAGGAACTTTGGAAGTTTCGAGCTTCAAGATGCTACGAATTTACACCCTCGAAAAAAACCAAAGGAAATTTGCTAGTGGGGTTACCATCGATGTTGACTGATATCTGGCGGTTCCTTTAATCGTGACCGTGGGATTTTTCCCACTGTTAAGCCTTGACCCACTTACTGGTCGTGACGTAACGTGAGCCGTAGACTCAAGGGTATTCGGGAGCCTCCCTGACTGTTGTATCTACACCGAGGTCAGTCCAACATTGACCACTTTAGGAGAACAAAGGTGTTATAGCACCAAATTCCCTAAACGAAGAAGTTGCAAATTAATGTGAGTCATGGATATGGGGAGTCCATTGAGAACTACTCCCAACCGTCCGATAAACCAGTGGAAATATTGGCGTATAACACTTCGGCGAAGTCCTACTTCGGGAGAACAAATCTATCATAATGCCAAAACCCCTGAATGCTAGAGTTGTGAATTAAGAAGAACCATAGATATAGGGATGCTTCAGGATCTTCCCTGGATGTTGGATCTACGCCCAAGTCAGTCCGACGTTGACCACTCTGGGAGAAAGGGGGTGGTAAGTGAGTGGAACCACCGAATGCCAAACTCACAAGGTGATAAGAGCCATATATCTAAGGATGCTGCAGGAACGTTCCTGACCGTTGGATCTAGACTGTGGTCAGCTCAACGCTGACCACTCCGGGAGAAAAGAGAAAGTTACATGACAGATCCCCCGAATGCTAAAGTTAGGAAGTAACAAAGGTCGTAGATATTTGGATCTAGGTGGGAACATATCGACCGTGAGATCTAAGGGGAGTTGGAAGGCTGCCAGTCTGAAGTGATGTGGCATACTGACATCACTCAGGGTGACGAGGACCCATGTTCAACATGCCATGTATCACCTTGATTCATGTTTTTGTAGACCTTATGTGCCCATTAGAACATGACACATGTCACCCACTAACGAGGTCATGTGTCATCTCTACCTTGCCACATGTCACCCCCTGGCACATATTCACTTGGCCTATTTGCAGGTGGAGTACTCGAGACCCACATGTCCTTTCCTCTGCATTTAATATGCCGTCATGTGTAAGGGTGGACCCTTAGAGAGTCCGGGACTTCAAAATTCCATAGGTTTGGGGTGTAGTACCTTAGATATGTCKAAGGGGCCGAAGGTCGAAKCCACGTGGCAATATTTCGRGCTCCTTCAAAAGTTCAGGATTTTGGGACTCCAGAGGATATGCGCGTAGAATGATGAATTTACCTTAATATTATGTATTATATGAGGTTGAATCTTCACCATTGGATTGGACGGTGGATGGACTTCCATCATAGATGTAATAACGATGGGGAATCTCTGAGACTTTGAGGAACTTGGGATGATATGAACGAGATGGAACTACATGGGTGCCACATGGCCCTTGACTAATAACACCCAAAGAGATTTGGAAGGGTGTATATCCCAATCCAAATTTTGGATTGGAGAGGGGTAGCAGTTGTTAGACAATTCTTAATGAGAAGAAGAGGATGAAGACCTTGGGGAAAGGATTCAAGATGATTAAGGAAAGAGAAATTTTGATGCCCCATCCCTAGAAAGGGTACTTAGGGGTCAAGTGTGTTACAAAGATGATGACGAGGAGGGTTATAAAGGACCACCTTCATCACCTCCTCCTTCCTCTTTGACTGGTTCAACTTTCTCTAATGTGCCTCCCTCCTTGGCCTTCTCTCGACCCTCGTACATTTCTTCCACCATGGATTTCATTAAATTAAAAGCCTTGAAGAAATCATCTTTAGAGTTGTAAGGACCCAATTTCTTGGCGAATTCATTTCTCTTCGATGAGTAAAACTTCTTGAACCAATATATGGATTGTAACTTGCAAGTTTTCCTTATACTTGCTTGGATTTATACCTTGTAATCATTCAATCATAAACACTTGTAAAACCTTGCTCTGATACCAACTTGATCTGAAAAATCCTTAGATGTTTATTAATATTTAATACACAATAACATCTACTTGATCTTCAAAATAAAAATGATCTCTTGACTATATGCAATTGATATTTGAATTAACTTATCTATTCAAACACACTTTGAAGATAAATAACTTGCAAATAACTGAGCACAAATAGAACAACAATAATGAAATCACATAGACAAGTTTGATAAAGGAGTTCACCCAATTTGGTCTACGTCTACGGGTCTACTTCCTATAGAGACCTCTTTATTAATGCTCAAATGCTTGTGTTTTACAATGACCCTTTTCTGCGTTGCTCAAACTAAAAAATGGAGTACACCACTAAATTCCTTGCGAAAAATCGTGAAAAATGAGTATAAATTTCTTAAAATTCCGCACCGGGACCCTGTGACATGCATTACGATGCAACCTCCAAGTCTAGGTACCCTCAAGCACATACTTTGAGATCATACTATGCATAATTAAGAGTCTTTGTGTGTAAAAATGGGAATTTGTGCCCATTATATAGGTCACGGACCCTTAAATCCCCATCCAAAACTAAAGGAAAAAAATTATTAATTATTTGGGGAATCCCGTAATAAGGGGTTCCATTGGCTTATTGGTTAAGGCTTTGGCGATATATTTGATAGGTTGAGGGTTCGATCCCCACTGACTTCTGATATTTTCGTTGTTTTGTTATATGTTTTGTAACCATATAATATATATGGTATATGGCGCAGGTCGTTGTTAACTCCCAACACGAATATAGGTCATGGTCACACATTTTATTACATATAACCAGGGTCAAGGGATTAGGCCCTCGACCCTTTTACCGCCATTTGAACCTTTGACCAATGTTAAATAGATGTGGCGCCATGTATTGTTAAGAACTAATGTGCGGGTGTAGTGGTAATAGATGCTTGTGTAAGGCTTTGGGAGGTCACGAGTTTGATCCTACAGACTCCCATATAATTTTACATAACCTTAAACATTAGTGGCCAATGGGAGGTCACCACGTGGTTTCCTCTCATTGGTCTATCCATGCCATGTGTCAACAAACGATTAGTCCACCTGTATGTACGGATGCCAACACACTTGCCCAGTCAGCGTGCGGTCATGACATGTGGTACCTTGGGGTGTGGCCACATCATCACTGTACAGACTGTATGGTCGTGCCACATTTCACCCTTGTAGTGGTGACACATGTCACCTTGACCCCTTTGACTTTGATTTTTGACCTAATTGACTTGAACTTTGACCGACCATATCTTTTGCATACGAACTCCGTTTGAGGAGCATTTTGCGACATTGGAAAGATATTGCTGAGCTCTACGCACTAATGATGTTTTTTTATAGCATTTGGGATGGTTTAATTTTGAGTATTTCTGAATCCTTATAGACCATTATGAGCTTTCCAGATCTTCCTGGACCTCTGTGAGCACTCCTGGATCCTCCTGGATCATTAATGCATCAACAACCTTATTCAATTTCTAGACACGTTTAAAAAAAATGAGTAACTTTGAAAAAATTCTACCCATTTGGAATTCTTTTGATTTAGCGTACCTTGACTATTGATGTACTATAGTTCCTTATGGTTAGTAAATAAGACAAACTACTTTGGTAGCAAGTAATGTCACCATTTATTCAAGGTTTGTACAATAGAATAAAACTCTTGATCATAAACATAGTACTTCTTCTTGCCATCATTCAATTTTATTTCTAAAGAATGTGATTGGTCTTCCTTCTTGGCTCAAAACTACTCCAATTGTTGAACCAATTGCACCATAGTTTACTTGAAATACTTTGTTAAAATATGGAAGAACCAAAACTAGTTGTTCGATTACCTTTTTCTTCAAGTTCTGAAATGAATTCATGGCTACTACTGTCCACTAGAAAGTCCCTTTCTTCATACATTTGGTAAGTGGTGCACAATCTCATTGAAATTTATGATAAATTTATGGTAGAAGCTTGTTAAACCATGGAATCTTCTCACATCAAAGGTACACTTAGGTGTTGGCCAATCCAAAATGGCCTTTACCTTTTCAAGATCCATCTTCAAGCTTTCATTGGAAATCACAAATCCCAAGTACACTAACTCCTCCTTCAAAAATGTATCTTTCTTCAAATTTATTAGCAATTTCTCTTCCCTCAACCGCTCCATCACCTTTTTCATGTGCTCTAGGTGTTATTCCTTGGTTCCACCAAAGATCAAAATATCATCCAGGTATACAACAAGAAGTGTTATAAAAAATGGTTTTAAGACTTCATTCATAAGTCTCATGAATGTGTTGGGTGCATTAGTTAACCCAAATGACATAACTAACCACTCAAACAATATGTCCTTTGTATTAAATGCTATCTTCCATTCATCACCTTCCCTTATCTGAATTTGATTATATCCACTCTTCAAATCGATCTTTGAAAATCACTTGGCCCCACTTAAATAGTCCATGAGGTGATCCATCCTTGGTAAGGGAAACCTATATTTAATAGTAATCCTATTGATAGCTCATGAAATAATACACATTATCCATTCACCCCCTTTCTTTGGTGTCAATATTGTTGGTATATCATAAGGAATTAAAATCTCTCGCATTAGTCCTCTATCAAGCAAATCTTGTGTTAAGGTCCTAACCCGCACATAGGTAGATCAATGTATTCGGATGTAATAAAGGTCAATATTAATAAGACCTTTCAATAAAATAGAATAAGGCGGATGTAAGAAGACCTAATAGAATCTTTCGCTTCTAGAAGGATCTTCC
>SNQJ01S0001090.1:246232-267874 GCA_010110895.2 Picea sitchensis
TTTTCCTTTCACAACAAGGTGTCTATCTTCTTTGTAGTTCGGTTCATTGTGTCTTAAAGGATTTGGTTATGGTATTGGATTAATAAGACTCGGACAAATTGAGAAGTTATACAATGAAAGATTTTCGATTTTAAGAATTAAAGGATTTGGTTATGGTATTGGATTAATAAGACTCGGACAAATTGAGAAGTTATACAATGAAAGATCTTCGATTTAAAAAAACAAATGGAAAATAAATAAAGCTGTCAACAGATTAATCTGCAACCTGTGAATAGTCACTAACATGGCCTCAAGTTTGTGAAATAATAATAAAAACATTATTTTGAAAGCCACCTAGAGTCTCCAAAAATAAAAACTTATAAAGGAAACTATAACATAGACCAGGTATTTGCATGAAATATGAAGTTATTCATAATGAAGAGCAACAATGTAGCCAAATATTCTAGCCTCGCACCACATGCCTTCAACTTGGAGTATGGTTAGATGGTAGCAGCTCTCTTCATTGATACATGTGCTGTGCTATTAGATGCACCTCTGGTTGGGAATAGCCTTTTGTATATGAACTTAGAAATCATTTTGAGGAGAAATAGTGCCGAGTTTTGCAAGTAATAGACTACAGGCTACTTTGAATTAGATGCCTCCCAGCCATTAAGATGCCTTAAATTGTAGTTTTGATCAGAGACAAATTGTAGCAAGCTTGTTACTTTGACTTAGATGCCTCCTAGCCATTAACATGCACAAGCTTTTAGTTTTGATACGAGACAAATTATATAGAGCAAGAAAATGCCTCCTAGCCATTAGCATGTACAGGCTTGTAGTTTTGATATGAGACCAATTATAGAAAGCAAGAAAATTATATTGAAGATTTAATCCAGACAAGAAGCTTTGACGAACACTGACACAGAGTAACAGGATAACCATTCTGATCCTTCCGTGGCAGACAGAGAGGGATGGACAATAATAAATTACTATATACAGACAGTTGTATGTTGTATCTTCAAGTTTTATTGGCCAATACATTTTTGTAGTTTTTATTTTTTCCCAAGAGGTTTTTCTCCAGCAAAAAAAAATCTCTGCATTTGATTTATGGTGTGCATTTTCATTTATTTATTGTTGATGTACAATGGTTTTTTCCGTCTATAGCATAATTGTTTGCTAAGGTATTGTTGATTTAGAAGCTTCATTTTAGTGTTTATTTGTTTCAAAACATTTCATAGTTGTGAATAAGTTCAAATTGATAGGTTTTTATTGAGTTTAGTATGGGTGGTTGAGAAGAGTAATTGTTATTCTTTTCATTCAAATTTAATTGATCTAAATGAGAAATTAAACTCTTAAAAAAATATTTTCAAATTCTATTTACTCAATTGAAATTGATCTCTTAAAAAAATATATTACTATAACAACTTAAGATTTTAAGATACTAGGAAACTCTTAACTTTATAACCTAAAAACAAACTCAAACCCTCACCTAAATTCAATTCCAACAAATAAAATATTAAAAATATATTATTATAACACCACTTAAGATTTTAGGACACCTGGAACCCAATCTTTGAAACCTGAAAATGAAGAAGCTCAGATAAAAAAAAAATTAACATAGAAGTAATCTGACTCATATGTGGTGATTATTGTTATACACACAACAGTTTCTGTCTATCAATGAGAAAAGTATGTTTGTTTTATTCATTCCACCACAGCATTAATGTGCTGTCACATGAGGCATGGTGTTATTCATGGTTGTATTTTGCAGAGATATTGTGTTCTAAGTAATTCATTACTTTCAAAGATATCCTGTTCCAAGTAATTCATTACCTTTTTTTTTTTTTTTTCTACATAGATATTAATAATCATCATCATTATAATTTAAAATACATTAATTTCATTATTAAATAAATATATAATTTTAATAAAATAAAATAAATATAAATTAATGAATTATCAAACAAATATATTAATATATAATAAAAATATATATAATTTTTAAAAATAAATTAAATATAAAATTTAAAAATAAACTTAATAAATATTAATAAATAAAAATGATTTTTAATATGTAATAAATAACTAAATAATGCAATAAATAGAAAAAAATAATATTTTGAAAATACAACTATAATATAATATAATATTATTTGAGTTTTTTGGTTTGAGTTTGGTAATGTAAATTTGGACAAAATTGTTATTTTTTTGTTGTTTAAATTGTATTTCTGAATGCATAAATAAATTNGAAAAAAATAATATTTTGAAAATACAACTATAATATAATATAATATTATTTGAGTTTTTTGGTTTGAGTTTGGTAATGTAAATTTGGACAAAATTGTTATTTTTTTGTTGTTTAAATTGTATTTCTGAATGCATAAATAAATTCAACATGCTAAAATATTTTTTGATATTCAAATTATATAAATTTAGCCATTAAAATATGCAGATCCAACCATTCATCACTTGATTTAGGACAAAATCAAACTAAAAAAATTAATTAAAAACAACCAAAAATAAATTAAAACATTTAAACTACTCTCCAAGTACTGCTATTAAAACTCCAAGTATCACCTTATAGAAGGAAATATTAGAATATAAAATATGCATCCTATATTTTTAGCATGTTTTCTCGTAGAAAGGAAGCCGAAAAAAAAAAAGCATTCTATTATCTCGTGTTTTTTAAAGGTAATGCACAGAATGTGATCATTATCTATATACGCACATAATTTTACTGAAACATAAGTTGTACCAGAGTATTTGTAAACCCAGAGTCTCTACTGACTATACGTCTGTATAAAACGATATTAAATACAAACTTTTTTCGAAAACCTCACACAAAACATAACGCAAAACCAGTGCAAACCCACAAAGCTGCTTGTCAAACACTCGGAGACGCTCGATCTTCCATAGCAGAATGTCTGCAGAACTGGNGTCTGTATAAAACGATATTAAATACAAACTTTTTTCGAAAACCTCACACAAAACATAACGCAAAACCAGTGCAAACCCACAAAGCTGCTTGTCAAACACTCGGAGACGCTCGATCTTCCATAGCAGAATGTCTGCAGAACTGGAGAGTTATTTACAGCCAGATATGGTAGACTTGATGTCTGCAAGTATTTGTGCCAAGGTTGAACCTGTATCTGTAGCACAAGGTCAGTGTTCAGTGTCCAGAGGCTTCACAAGGTAACTTTTAATGAGCAGCAAGAAAGCTGAAATCATGATCAGAATTATATTGCAATGCATAACTTTGGGAGTTAGTTTCCTACCACTTTTTGCTGAGCTTTCCATCGTTGACTCCGCTGCTGCTGCTGGTTGTAGCTCCGCGTCTGCTATGCATTTACAGTACTCAGTATTATCAGATATGCCATCAAAATAACATATATAAAATGCAGCAGAAGGAAATATTACGAACCCAAAACCTTGGCAAATCGCAAACATGTAAATCATGGATTAGGTCATCATTTGAAGAATGAAAATTCAGGAAAGGTTATCAAGAAACCACATACATTGGGATGATGCATTCATATTTTCACTATTCTTGGGCTGTGAATGAGACGTCCAAGCTTCCACTACCCCAAATGATTTCAGCCACATTTCAGGCATTTGGGAGAGGCACTTGGGGCATTTTCTCAAAACTTTTCCATCAGAAACCAAGCAGAAGGGGTGGAATGTGTGCCCGCACGATGCCACGATGATATCCAAGGTCTCTGGTTCAAACCCTAGACTGCAGGCAGGGCAACGAGAAACATTTATGACAATTATATCACTCTTTGCCCATATAGGATGACAGATTGGTCGAGGATGGAGTGAACAGCCGGTCTTCTTCGTCTTTTTAGAAACTCCAAGCTTTCCCACTTTCTTCTTATATTTCTGTTGAATTGCTAATGCACTTTGCAACTCGGCAATGGCAGCATTTACTCCAATTATCTGGCCTTCAATCTTCTCCAAATCAGTAGCCTTTTCGTCCCTGTTTTGCTTGCAGGTCTGTTCAATCATCATGTTCTCTTCAAGTTTTTTCCGATAAGCTTCGTATTCAGTATGACTTTTCTTAACGCATTGGGATATTGTATATTTTTCCCTGTTGAACAGCTCATTCAGCTTTTCCTTATCCTCAGTACCAGATTGCCAGAGAGCACAAATTTCTCCAACTAATTTCTCTGCAAATACACTTCCAGTTTGTTGTTTAATTGCTGCCTTGATCTGTTCAATCTGGGCTCTGCAGTTACTCACCTCATCTGATGCACTTTTACTCAAAGAAGAATATGACTTGAGAATTTCCTTCACATACTGAAGGCTCTTCTCATAACCAGCTTTCAACCTCTTCTGTATTCCAATTCTAGAATTCAGCTCTTCAATAGCAATATCTATCTGTTCAAAATAAGGATTGTTTACACGTTTTACAAGCCCCCCTTCCATTTTCCTTTTCCGGTTGGAGACTTCATTGATGTCACAGTCTCTGAACTTGCTGGCGATTCTCAAACTGCTTCTTGTTTTCTGATAGCTTCTGCGGCCATACTTCGTTGAGCGTGCCATGCAGCTTTTGCATGGCTTGCTTATTGATCTACACACCGTGGCCTCGTCAGAAACAACATCCTCTGCAATGCAGTAGCCATCAAGAGCTTCATCCAACGTTACTTCAAATTCACTTGCCATTGAATTCAGATTACAACACCAGTGCAAGTTTGCTGATAGCACTGCTATGGTGAAAGATATCCAGAGATTACCATAAAATGGAACTATCAAACAATCCAAATACACCATATAATCGTACATAAAGATCTGCAGGAACCCAGATCAGAAATGATGGATTATTGAGGTGCGCAGGACATGACTCTAATCCGCTGCAAGCTCAAGATTGGCATACCACTCCTATCAATTATCAAGTATTCATGATTGTCGTTACCTCAGGGACGTCTGTGTAATTTCAAATCATATGAACTGGTGACCGCATTATATCATAAAAACAGCGTAACAATTGGTGTCCTGTGAATGAAAAACTTAACGCTGTTGTACGTTGCTTAATCTATAATAGTATGTTAGGCCTCTATCAAAAATTATTCTGCATGAAGCATTCAATTATTTTTTATTATTGCTACAACTTTTATGATTGCTTTAAATTGAAATTAATTCATTTAATTTCAATTTCAAACTTTTGAGTTAAGTTTGTTATGACCCTCTATTTTATTGGGTGAAAAGTGCATGGGAAGCTCTGAAGGTTCGGCTAAATTACAAAGTCCAAGGTAAGCTTTGAAGGTTCGGCTAAATTATAACGAACTTATTTTGAAGTAAGACCTAGATTACCTTAATTATAAGGTATATTTTAATAATAAAAAATTTGTGAGACATGTTCAAATTGAACATGGACACTTCTAAAATATGGAATTAGGTAATATTAATGTGGCTATGTAACACCAACTATACATCCATGAAGAATTAGTGATTATTTCTCAATTAAATTAAATAAAAATTAATATAGTCAAAAATACAAATAAAATTAAGATAAAAGTTAAGTGATTATTTCTCAATTAAATTAAATAAAAATTAATATAGTCAAAAATACAAATAAAACTAAGATAAAAGTTGAGGATTTTTTTTTTTTTATTCAATTTTTATATTAAAAAATGTATTAATAAAATAAGATATAAGCAAATTTATAAAGAATTAGTGATTATTTCCCAATTAAATCAATATAGTAACAAATACAAATAAAACTAGTATAAAACTCAATGAATCTTATTTTCCTTTTAATTTTTACATTAAAGAGTACACCAATGAGATAAGATATAAGCAAAATTTACAGCACTATAGGATGATCTTCTAATAATGCAGTAAAGAGTGCACAAGTGGGATAAGATATAAACACAATTTACAATACTTATATGATGGTGGTCTAGTACTCCATTAAAAGGAGTTTTTTGGACATCCTTTCCGAAAATATTGTATTCAATTTCTCATGTCATTTTGGCAATGAAAATAGTATTCTTAATTATTTTTATTTTTATTAGAATTTTTTAGACAAATATGATTAAAATAGGAGTAAGAATTAGAATTAATGTTCATAAACAATTAAAAGTTGTTATTCAAAATTCAAAAAAATCCAGTTACAAAGTAGGATAGAAGATTACCTCACACCAATTCAAATAAACTAAAACTTATTAAATTTTATAAAACAATTATATCAAAAAATAAATTAGTAATATGACTTTGCTTAAATATGATGGGTGAACAAGTAGGAATAGGTTAGCAAGGTGTTCATGCAAAAATGAGCAAGTTTCTTTTAAAGTAGTCCACATTTATTTCAAACTATCATGTAAACTTGCCAAACAATCTTCTAAATTGAATATAAGTGTGAGTGCAAGTTAACAATAGTTTCTTCTTTCAAGAAAGATGGTTTTTTTTTTTTTTTTTTTTTTAAAGAGAGACTATAATAACTACATTGGATCATCTTCAATTATTTTGTTTCCAAAATAAAAATGTTTTTTAATTTTTAAGATCTTTTAATTTTTTTGTTTCCCAATAAAAATGTTCTAAAGTATTTTGATGATTTTCACATAATATCCATAACCCACTCACTGATTTCAATTTGAATGTTAGTATATCAATTATTGGAAATTTTACTTTTTACAATGTTTTTCTTGAACATTGTTAAAAAAATGTTGGAAATTTTACTTTTTACAATGTTTTTCTTGAACATTGTTAAAAAAAATAAAAATAGAACTTTATTCTCATGATTACAAGGCCAGGCCATGCAAAATCATACATTGAGGAAAATGGAAGCTCAAAGGCTTACTAGGATCGCTATTGAAGATCGTATTTTCTTAATATGACACATTTATTGACTTTTAACAAGCCGATGATATCTCTATGGTTCAAATAAACAAGAAACTCAATATGACTTGAATGCATTGAAGAGTACATTGGGAGATTTTAGGAGATGAATATTAAACTTCGAGACAGAAAAAAAAATCATATAATATTGCAATTTTTGCTTAGTTTATGACGTTTTACCTATAATTTATATTCCATGTGAAATATATTTCTTGATATTATGGAAAAATATATACTAAACTGATGATAGTTGATGTAACTAAAATATGGGTTTAGAGTAGTCTAAGTCTAAACCCATAATCCGGTTAAATACCATAATTATAATGGTTAAATACCATAATTATAATGGAAAAATGTACATTAGCCAATTATGCAATTTGCTTATTCTTGAGCAAGAGATTTGGGAGATATGAATAAAGTTGGTTCCATTTTGCATGCAAATGTAAGGGGAAAAAAATTCAACCGTGGATTCATAACAATTTAAGGAATTTAAAAAAAAAGAGTTGACACTGTTTTTCCATGTCTAATCATGATGAAAAAACATTATTTCAAACTGATGTGTAGAAAAGAAAGTAAGCCAAAAATCACTAGTAAGGATCATATTTCGTCATCCTTTTCTATCACCTCTATGTCTTTAGTTTCCCTCTTTAATCCATTTAACACATAAAATTCAACATTTTATATATGCTAATTAAGACTAGGATTTTAATGCTTTTGAAAAGTACTATCCTTTACTTTATAAAAGTCTTCCTTTCCTTTGTTAGTTGCATAAATGAATGATATGTTATATCAGTTTAGGATGGATTTATTTGGAAGACACTATAGAAAGATAGTTATAGAGATTGATGGCTACTATTACATTGAGAGTAAAGGAAAATTCTCTATTTATTTATTAGTAATGTAGGGTTGAAGATTACCTTTTTCTTATCACATATTGTCACCTTTATTTTTTTCACAAGAAAAAATAGTTTTTTCATTACAAAATCTAACAACTTAATTGTACAAGGGTGTAATACAAGAAATAGATAGAAAATCCATAGCTAGCCACAAAAGAAGTATCATTATGCACCCAAAATTTCCTATCTAACCTTACTTTTAGTCCATATGAGTAGTCCGAGTAGTTATATTTCCTTAGAAATTGGAATACCAAAAATATTACTCAATGAAACATAATAACAATTAAAATAGATAATAAAACTTGTAGTTCTACCCAAATGGGCTCACTTAAGTCTCCATTTCCATGTATTCATTGCACATTCCCACTATATATTGGTCTATAGGGTTGGCAAATCCTACTATATCTTCCAAAGCGAGGTCAAGGGTGCACTAAACTAGATGATTTCCACCTTAACTCCAAGAGAGACCACTATGAGATGAGTTATCTAATGATATAGAAGCATGAGAGGTGTCGGGGGGATGAAATACGCCTCGAGGAATTTGAAGATACCCCACTACATTATCAACCAAAGACTTAAATTCCCTAAGCTGAGAATTTAGTGCTAAATATTTCTTGCGAGAAATGATTGTGAGGGTGAAGAATCCCTTGTTTTCTTTTTGTAGCTACACTAGTTGAGTCATTGTCTCCAAAGCACGGTCATCACAAAATTTATTCACATCCCTCAACTTTCACTCATAATCCTCTTGCTAATGAACCCATTTAGTGGTGGAGTTCGTCACTCTACACTAAGCTTCAACAAATTTTTTTTCACACTTTTGAAGGCCACATTGCACTTCACGCAAGTCAAAAAAATACACAACATTGAATGGTGACAATGACATTATCCCATAATGCTAGGTGGAGGATAAAATCACAAAACCCATAGGGATGTATCTAAGGGTTCCTAAATTCATGTTAGTTAGAGCACCCCCATATCTTAACACCCCTACAAATGATATCCAAGACCGAGAACAATGTGAAACAAATAAATCATGACAAGGAACACCACAACTAAATAACTAGTAGTGAAATATTCCAAAGAATTCTACATACTAAAACCAAATTAAATCACTTGCATGCCTATAGTACCCTTGATAAGTTCATATTATAAAGAGGGGATGGCATGGAGTAAGGAATGCTTGCAAATTAACTGTTTACCATTTCCAAGGTACATTAGTGGCATTGGAGTTTGGAAACTCCCCATCATAAAGGTAGGTATTATGGGACGGGTGTTAGGTGGGAACCCCACCCTTAACCTTTATAAAACCAAATTCTACATGAACTCCTGTGTTGGATTGAGCATCAACTAGTGTATTCTGAGCTTGTAACACCTTGTAATAATATTTTTTTTGTGATCCTTGAAACAATGTAATTATCCTTTGTGATAATTGTGATAACAAGTTTTGTAATGGTAACCTCCATATAGAGAACTAATGATAATGGATGATAAGGCCTTGGTAAACTCCTAATATATTTTCTTTATTATTTGAGTCTATCCCTAATTCCCATGTGTACTCTAGTTATTCATATCCTTTGAAGTTGTAAACACCACTCCTGCTCCTCCTAACACCCCTCACATGTTCTCACCTTTCTATTGATGGCATAATAAAGACAAAAATCCCATAAATTCCAACACTTATAAATGTTTAACTTAGTGAAAAAAGGAGGGGTGGCCATTGCTACCACTATCAAGATAAAACTATAGATGATATTATATCAATTATGTTTGTTAGAAGGGCCACTATTATTGGTAAGGGTCGAGGGTAACTCACTTGTTTAAGTATTGGTAAAATATTTTCTTATGGATGATATAGGTTGTCTAAAACGTACAATGTCATCAAAATTATCCATAAGTCATAATTTTTTTTTTTATTTCTATCAAACAAACTAGCTGGAAAAGCCCCCAATGAATTCATGTCACTATTAATGTCTTCATGTGCACCCCTAAATTTAAAGTAGATTTTGTATAAGGGTGAGTGTAAGCTAATGCAGGTCTCTCATGAAGCATAAGTGGCAATGCAAACACGAAAAAAAACAAAAAAACAAAAACAAAAAAACAATATGTTAACTTGGAGGGATGATTCAAGGTGATTCCATAATGAATTTAAATATGGTGTGAAAAGATGAAATGTAGGAAAATGAATTAGATTATATAATTTTATTTCTAGAAATTGTGTATGACTATGTGAAATTTGAGTTTTCCTAGTAGCGGTATGCTAGTTTTCATTGTAGAGAACACACACACACACACACACACACACACACACACACACACACACACACACACACACACACACACACACACACACACACACACACACACACACACACACACACACACANACACACACACACACACACACACACACACGCACACACACACACACACACACACACACACACACACACACACAATGGATATCATTATATCCCTGAAATTACAAGGTCTTCTGTTAGTGTTAGTGTTAGTGTTGGCATGTTTGCAGGAAGAGTGTTCTTGTCATTGATGGCAAGAACAACAACGACGATGACATATTGGCATCAATGATGGAAAACGTGAAAGCAACGATGATATCATCGATAATTTCTTTCTACAAGATCAAGAGGACGAGCACAGGACTGCCAAGAGTGCAGTAGAAAGGCCCTTGAGGTCCAAAGGATCAAAACCCTTTAAGAATATGAATGAAGTCAAAATCTCATAAGAGATAACAGATTTACCATTACATTGGCAAGAAATCTCAAAAGGGACAACGCTTTCCAGAAGTGCAGACGAGGTCCAAGAGACATACTCATAGGAGGAACAAAGGTCAAAGCCTTTGCATACTTAGAAAATCTTCTAAGTCGAAGGAAGTCGGAAGCTCAAGAGGGAGAGAGAAAGTGGTTGTTGTATCACAGATTCAAAAGACCAACAACCATCCGATCAAACCAAGGTGTGTGAGCCTTAGCGCTCTGCACACACATGAGAGGAAATCCGAATTGTTGGATCGCGGGAGATTGTGGACCGTCAATCTGACACGAGAGAAGTTCGAGGATTCGAACTTAGAAAGATTTGCAAGGAGGCCAAGAGAAAATCTCCGAGAGATGAAGTCGCGAAGTGAGAATTCACGATTTGATCTGAACCGTTGGATTGTGGAGGAATGTGGACCGTCAATCTGATGCAAGTGTAAATTCGGGAGTTTGAACATAGGAGAAAGTAGGAGATCTAACTCACGAGTTCGTGAAGGTGATCACAGTCGTTGATCGAGGAAGGTCGTGGACCGTTGATCTGGTACGACGAAGTTTGAAGTTTGAGAGTTTGGACCTCAAAGAAAGGAAGTGTTCTAACTTCCGACACCGTGAGTCGTGACGTCTTGAAGTACGAAGAGGAGATCTGGATCGTCGAATCACTGAGGGTCTTGGACTGTTGATTTGAAACGATGTACTTCGGGGTTTCGAGAGTTGAGAGATTCGAGGTGACTCACAACAGAATATCCGATGCATGAAGTCGCGAAGCTCCCTTTTGGATAGGTGTCTGATCACAGTTCATGGTCACGTGAAAGGAAGGGGATTAGCCAAAAAAGCTAGCGCCCACTATGTAGTTTTCTCAGGAAGGGAAAAGGCGCCAAAGGGATGAGCGTGCAGAGGTTCTCTCTGTAATTGCCGGAACAGACTAATTGTAACTGCCAGAAATGAATGATTGTATCTTCTAGAGAATTCGAAGAGCTTCAGGGTGATCGCCAGAGGAGCTGAAGAGTCTTGAGATAATTTCCAGAGGAATGAAGGATCATCATAGAGACAATTGACATATGGAAAAGTGTCAAAGACTATAACTGCCAGAGAAGACAAGAATCTCAGTATAAGCCACTGATGACGAACATACTCAGTATAAATGCCAAAGAAGATGAGGAATTGTGGTGATGATCTCGCAGAGGACTTGACGTGATAAAGACATGAAAAACAGAGAAGAGGGTAGTTTTTTTTTTCTTGATAGTTTTGCATGTGGGCAGAAGGAGACAGTGTGCATGAATTGAAGTAGAGAACAGAGGCGCAACAAATGGGATGCAGAGGCAACACAGAGTATAAAGTCAGAAGAGAAGCTAAATAGAGGATGAAGTTGCGCAGGAGGAGAAAGAGCAGAGCATAGAAACGAAACAGAGCATAGAAGTTGAAGAAGGCAGAGGAGACATGGAGTTGTAACATATCATATCAGAGTCAGAGAAAGTATGTAAGTTTTGTAAGATTCAATCAAGATGGTAGGGTGGTGCTAGGAAGGATTGCAGTCCTCTAAATTCTAGTTGGTGCTAGAAGATATTCTGGGAGGGGGTGCTTTCGTCTAGTGGGTGCTAGAGAAACCCGAGAGTTGGTGCTAGAGAAATCTGAGAGTTGGTGCTCTTTGCAAGTTGTAGCTTTCTATTAGAGGTTTTAGCCTCATATTTGAGTTGGAGCTCAAAGACTGTGATGTACATGAAAGTTGGAGCTTGATTGACATCCTAAGAAGAAGAAGTTTTCACCCTTTATGGGTTTCCTCATGAAAATCAATGTCTCTATGTATTCTGTGTGATTGATCAAATATTGTATATCTATTCATGTTAAGTTATCAACAACACATTAAATAATAATCTATAAAGAATAAAAAAATAACAAGAAAAGTTTCAAGCTTATATACATAACTCATTCAACCCCCCCTCTCAGTTATATTTCCAACAATTCGTATTGGTGCTGGTGCCTTTGATCAAAGGTAGATCCATAAGCTTGAACATGACTAGTCATGAAGGAAGTTCAACTAATAGAGCCCCTTTGTTTGATGGAACAAACTTTTCCTTCTGGAAAGTAAGGATGAGAACATATTTAATGTATTTGGGTGTTGATGTTTGGGATGTCTTTGAAACTGGATATGTGAAGCCTATAGTCTTGGCCTCTAAAGATGATAAGCTGGAGTTTAGATTTAATGCAAAAGAAATGAATTCCATGCTCAATGGACTTGCAGAAGTTGAGTTTGTCAAAATCATGCACTGTGATTCAACAAAAGATATGTGGGACAAGATGATAATTAGTTATGAAGGTAATGAAAAGGTGAAAGATGCAAAACTTTAGACTCACAAACTGAAATTTGAGTAGTTAAAGATGGATGAAGACGAAACTATCAGTAAGTACTTCTTACATTTAGAAGAACTTGTCAACACTATGAAAGGTCTAGGTGAAAAGATGGATGAACCTTTTCTAGTCCAGAAAGTATTAAGATCTCTTCCTGATAGATTTAACTCAAAGGTCTCTTCTATAGAGGAAATATCTGATCTCAAAATGTTGACACTAGATCAACTTCTTGGAACCCTAACTGCTTATGAAATGAGAATCACCAAAGTTAAATCCACTACAAGAAAGGCATCTTTTAAAGCAGAGAAAAACACAGACTCTGATATAGATGATATTGAAGAAAATTTTGTGAGAAGACTGATGAGAGGATTAGGAAAATACAAAGGTAAACTACCCTTCAAATGTTTCAACTATGGTAAGATAGGTCATTTTTCATCTAAGTGTCCTCACAAAAGAAAGGATCATACACATGATGATGAAGAGAAGAAAAAACACAAGAAGGTCTATAAAGAGAATACTTTTAGGAAGAAAAGCCTCTGTGTAAACAATGATGACGATCCTTCAAGAAGGTCTATAAAGAGAATACTTTTAGGAAGAAAAGCCTCAGTGTAAACAATGATGACGATCCTTCAGATGATGAAAACAATGAATCTTCTACTGAAGATAAAATAAATGATATCATGCTAATATCTTTAGAAGACCTAAACACTGAATATACAGGAAGTGAGTTTGATGACTGTGAAGTAGTAGTAGATATTGAAGGAGAACTTGTTAGTTCCATGGAAGAGATTTATAGACTCAGAGAAAAGAAAAGAAAACAAAAACAGTTACTTCTCAGGTATGAGAAAACATGCAATGAAACATCTGAATAAATTTCTCTATTGAAGGTTAAGTTAGAAGAAGATAAGAAGATTGAATACATCCTCAAACAAAAATTAAAGGAAGTCGAAACAAAAGGTGAAAAATTGGAAGATGAAGTAGTGTTTTTCAGAAAAGATCTAGAGAAATTTCAGGCCCTATATCATCAGAATCTGACAAGTATAAAAGCCTCAGAAGGATTAGCCACCATTCTGAATCAGCAAAGGAATTCAAATTTGAAAATTGGTTTGGGTTATGAAGAGGGATCAAGTAGCGGTCAACCAAGCAACAAAGAATCCATCAAGTTTGTCAAATCTACAACCATTGACAACACCAAATCTACAGAAACAAAGGAAGATAATCAATCGCCAAGGAGGAATGAAGAAAAAGGTACTAGAACTAAGTCTGTGGAACAAAGAAATAATACACCCTCTACTCAAGGAAATCATCGGCATGGAAGAAATCGACTTGATCAAAGAAGACAACCTTTTTCCAGGTACAACGATTTTTTCTATGGATATTGTTTTTACTGCTCTAACTTTGGCCACAAAGTTGTAAATTCTTTAAGATTTAGACATGAGCAATCAAGACAACCAATGAGTAAATATCTTCCACAACAAAGAATGAGACAACTAAGTAACAAAAAACCACAGACTGCAAATCATGTGATGGCTGGGAAAAAGACGTAGATTAAGCATAACAATAATTATGATCCTTTATTCAATGAACCAGAATGTTACATCTGCCATAATTATGGACATAAAGGAACAAACTTCCACTTAAAGAACTATAAACCAGATTCAAATTACAGAACTGAAAACATCAAGATTTGGAAGAAGAATGAAGATAACAAGTGTGGATTAGTGTTGTCAACTCAAAGATAAAATAACCCCTGGTATATTGACAACGGATGCTCTAGTCATATGAAAGGTGACAAAAGTAAGTTCCTATCACTCAAAGAAAGTAAATCAAGAAGTGTGACTTTTGGAAATTATGCTCCAGGAAAGATCAGAGGTAAAGGTCTAGTAAGCTTAAGTAATGGAGGAGAAAAAAAATCAAGATGTATTATTTGTTGATGGTTTAAAGCATAATATTCTTAGTGTCAGTTAGATATGTGATAGAGGATGTGAAGTCACTTTCACTGCCAAGGATTGTAAAATAAAAAAAGTGAACACATGAGAGCTGATTGCAAAAGGGGTTAGAACTGAAAACACTATCTATGTTCTGAAGGATGATAAGGAGAAATATCATTTTGATCATATTGTCAAATGGAATAATGAAGGTGCTGTGAAAGATCTTCCAAGAATATCTAAGCCTCATAAATCTGTATGAAAATCTTGTCAAATGTGGAATCTTACTCGTGCTCAATTCAAATCAAAGAGTTTCACATCTTCAAAGAAACCACTTCAAATTGTTCATATGGATCTGTGTGGACCATCGCGAAAGGAGGGAACTGGAGGATAACGTTACTTTATGTTGGTCATTGATGACTTCTCCATACTTACGTGGGTTTCCTTTATGAGAGAAAAATCTGATGCATTTGAGAAGTTCAAAACGTTTAAGGAGTTAGCTGAGAATCATACAGGAAGGAAGTTAAAGGCAATTCTCTTAGACAGAGGAGGAGAGTTTTTATCAAGAGATTTCAAAGAATTCTATGACAGACATAGAATTAAAAGAGAATATACTATTCCAAGTACTCCCCAACAAAATGGATTTGTAGAACACTAAAATAGATCAGTTCAGCAGATGGCAATGGCTATGATGAGTGAAAGGGACATTTCACAAACCTTTTGGGTGGAGGCTGTTCACACGACTGTTCATATTCTGAACAAAGCACATCTAAGGCCGAATAGTGATAAAACTCCATATGAGCTGTGGTTTGGTCGACCTGCATCAATCAAGCACTTCAAAGTATTTGGAAGTAAATGCTACATCAAAAATAACGATGATCATCTGGGAAAATTTGATGGTAGAGATGATGAAGGTATCTTCTTAGGATATGCAACAAACAATAAAGGATACAGATGCTTCAACAAAAGAATGCACAAATTAGTAGACTATATTGATGTTCAAATTGATGAAGAAGCTCATGTAAAATATCAACAGAGAGTAAGCACCAAGTCATATGAAGAAGAGGATGAGAATAATGAAGATGAAGAAAAAAAAATCTCAGAGTCATAAGAAGATGATGAATCGGGTGGAGAAGAGACACCCAGACAAGAAGAGTCAAGACAACAATCAACATAAAATCCTTCCTCCAGAATTACTCAAAAGAATCATCCTACAAGTCAGATAATTGGTGAGAAAGACAAATGTGTACAAACCAGGAGAAGGATAATCAAAGACACCGAGCAATCACATATAGCCTTCATATCCATGGTGGAACCCAAGAACTTTAATGAAGCCAGTAAGGATGTAAATTGGTTAAAATCAATGAATGATGAACTGGATCAGATTGAAAAGAATGATACTTGGGAACTTGTTCCTAGGCCAACAAATAAAAATGTAATAGGATCCAAATGGGTCTACAAAAATAAGATGAATGAGCAAAGAAATATTGTAATAAATAAGGCTAGATTGGTCTGCAAAGGGTATGCTCAAATAGAAGGACTGGATTTTGATGAAACATTTGTGCCCATAGCAAGATTAGAAGCTATTAGAATGTTTCTTTCCTATGTTTGTCATAAGAAGTTTAAAGTCTACCAAATGGATGTCAAGTCAGCTTTTCTAAATGGATATATAAAAGAAGAAGTCTATATGGAACAACCAGAGGGTTTCCAACTGTCAAATAATACTGACCTTGTTTGCAAGCTGAAGAAAGCCTTATATGGGTTGAAACAAGCTCCTCATGCCTAGTATTACAGATTGGATAAGTATCTTCAAGACAAAGGCTTCAAGAGAGGAACAATTGACTGCAATATATATATCAAAACAAAGGATAATGATTTGCTCATTGTGTTGGTCTATGTAGATGACACCATCTTTGAAAGTAATAATGCTTCATTGGTTCAATGGTTTTCTTCTGCCATGTAGTCTGAATTTGAAATGTCTATGATAGGGGAACTGTCATTTTTTCTTGGTCTACAAATTACTCAGAGGTCTGAAGGAATATTTCTTTCTCAAGAGAAATATCTAAGAGAAATGTTGAAAAGGTTTCAAATGGAATATTCTACACCTATGAGCACACCTATGGTAAATGGATGCAAGTTGAGCAAGGATGATGGCTCACCTGATGTTGATTAGAGTTCATATAGGTCTATGATAGGCATCCTGTTGGACATTACAACATCTCATCTAGACATAATGCATGCTATTGGAATGGTAGGAAGGTATCAGTCTGCACCTAAACATAGTCATTTGCT
Organism: Picea sitchensis; assembly: GCA_010110895.2. Lineage (NCBI taxonomy): Eukaryota > Viridiplantae > Streptophyta > Pinopsida > Pinales > Pinaceae > Picea > Picea sitchensis. The sequence continues at coordinate 263,279 of SNQJ01S0001090.1, forward strand.
AACTGTCAAAAGAATATTCAGATACTTGAAAGGAACAATGAACTATGGCCTATGGTATCGTAGGAATAAAAATTTTCAATTATCAATATATTTAGATGCTGATTGGGCTAACTGCATGGATGAAAGGAAAATCACGAGTGTAGGTGCATTCTTCTTAGGAGATTCTCTTGTAGCATGGTTGAGCAAGAAGCAAGGTTCCATTTCCTTATCAACTACAAAAGCTGAATACATTGCAGCTGCCACTTGTTGCACTCAAGTATTGTGGATGATTCAGACACTTGCAAACTTGGAAGTCAAATATACTGCACCGATTCCAATTCATTGTGATAATACTAGTGTAATTAGTGTGTCAAAGAATCATGTATTTCACTCCAAGACCAAGAATATACCCATCAAGTATCACTTCTTGAGGGAACATGTATCCAACACTATTGTTTCTTTTCATTTTATTCCATCCAAGGATCAGATTGCTGATATCTTCACTAAACTGCTTGCAAAAGCTCAGTTTGATCATCTACGCCAGAAGTTGGGCATGACCCTGTTATCAATTTAAAGTAGTCTATCTGATCAGGGGGAGAGTGCTCATGGTATATCTAATCAGGGGGAGAATGATTATTGTATATTTGATAAGGGGGAGAATAGAGTCACTCTTAGGTTTCTTTGACATTGATTTCAAAGGGGGAGAACAGGTGTGGTTTGGATTCTATAGTTGGAGGTCTAAGCAGAATAGTGCAACCTTTTAGGGTTGCCATCAATGCAAAAGGAGGAGATTGTTGGCATGTTTACAGGAAGAGTGTGCTTTTCATTGATGGAAAGAACAACAATGGTGATGGAATATTGGTAGAAATGATGGAAAACAGGAAAGCAACGATGATATAATTGAGAATTGTTGTCTACAAGCTCAGGAGGACAAGCACATGACTGCCAAGAGTGCAGTAGAAAGGCCCATGAGGTCCAAAAAATTGAAACCCTTTGAGAATCTGAACGAAGTCAAAATCTCAGAAGAGATAGTGGATTTACCATTACATTGGTGAGAAAGCTCAGAAGGGACAATGCTTTCCAGAAGTGTAGACGAGGTCCAAGAGATAGACTCGTAGGAGGAACAAAGGTCAAAGCCTTTGCATACTTAGAAAATATTCTAAGTCAGAGGAAGTCAGAAGCTCATGAGGTAGAGTGACAGTGGCCATTGGATCACTGATTCAGAAGACCAACAACCATCCAATCAAACCAAGGTGCGTGAGCCAGAGGAGATGAATTCGAAGAGATTTAGGGTGATTTCCATAGGAGATGAAGAGTCTCAAGATAATTTCCAGAGGAATGAAGGATCATCATAGAGACAATTGTCAGATGGAAAAGTTTCGAAGACTATAACTGCTAGAGTAGCCAAGAATCTCAGAATAAGCCAATGATGACGAACTTATTCAGTATAACCACCTAAGAAGATGAAGAGTTGTGGTGATGATCTCCCAAAGGACTTGGCGTGATAAAGACATGCAAAACAAAGAAGAGGGTAGTTTTTTTTTTCTTGATAGTTTTGCATGTGGGCAGAAGGAGACAGTTTGCATGACCTAAAGTAGAGAAAAAAGGCACAACAAATGGGATGCAGAGGAAACACATAGTATAAAGGCAAAAGAGAAGTTGAACATAGGATGAAGTTGCGCAGGAGGAGAAAGAGAATAGCATAGAAACAAATCAGAGCATAGAAGATGAAGAAGGAAGAGGAGACATGGAGTTGTAACATATTAGATCAGAGACAGAGAAAGTAAGTAAGTTTTGTAAGATTCAATCAGGGTGGTAGGGTGGTTCTAGGGAGGATTGCAGTCCTCTAAATTCTAGTTGGTTCTAGAAGATATTCTGGGAGTTGGTTCTTCCATATATTGGGTTCTAGAGAAACCTGGGAGTTGGTGCTAGAGAAATATGAGAGTTGGTGCTCTTTGCAAGTTGTATCTTTCTATTAGAGGTTGTAGCCTCATATTTGAGTTGGAGGTCAAAGGCTGTGATGTACATGAAAGTTGGAGCCTGATTGAAATCCTAAGAAGAAAAGGTTTTCACCCTTTATGGGTTTTCTCATGAAAATCAGTGTCTCTGTGTATTCTGTGTGATTGATTAAATATTGTATATCTATGCATGTTAAGTTATCAACAACACATTAAATAATATTCTAGAAAGAATAAAAAAATAACAAGAAAAGTTTCAATCTTATATACATAACTGATTCACCCCCCCCTCTCAGTTATATTTCCAACAACTAGGTACAAGGGTCTTAACATTATTAAACCATTCTTTTCATTTTTTTTTAGATTGTAGATTTGTACTAGTGCAATGTATAACTTATTTTAAAAATGGTTAAGTTGAAAAAAGTTATAGAAGAAATAAAAGAGGTATGTATTTTAAGATTATGATATATGTTAAGACAAATATATATATGGAATCTGCATAGTCAACTCTATATGTTTGTAGTTTCATCAACAACAAATTTGTGAAGCCTATAGAAAAATAATGTTAAAAACAAATATTTTGAGAGTTACTCAAGAATATGGAGGTTTTATTGTATTTCAACCCAAACTAGCAAGTTTTTCATCTTGAACCTAAATCTGAGGGAACCAACTAAAAAACAACGTACACTAGAGTTGTCACTCCTACAAAAAAAATAAAAATGAAAAGAACACTCACAATATTTAGGAATGTGTGCACATTCCTAGAGTGTGCACTCATTCTTAGGAATGCATGTACACACATTCCTACTAACAAAACATCATTGTGAAGTGACCCCCTATGATCCCTTGTGAACCCCCCAAAATTTTTGGTCAAGGGATTTCATCCCCCATGTGACCCCCCCGACGCAATGAACAACATGTGCATATAATTTACAAGACCTTGGGACACATACCAACTCTTAAAAACCACTTAGTAGCACTATCATACACAACCAAAGGTTAGGGCCATGGACAACACCTTGAACTCATGCATCTACGTCCACAAACAACACCTTGAACTCATGCATCTAGGGCCACAAATAACACCTTGAACTCATGTGAAATATTCAACCATGAACAACACCTTAAATTCCCAATCATAGGCAAGGGCCATGAACAACACCTTGAACTCATGCGTCCGGGGTCATAAATAATACCTTGAACTCATATGAAATATTTAACCATGAAAAAAACCTTGAATTCACACACAAGACCTCCCACGTGTATCATTTACCTCTTAGTGGGCATATTAGCACCATTAGGGTTTTTGGAGAAGTAGGTATCATTATAAAGACTTGGACCAAGGTCAAGTAATGAAACTTTCTCATTAGGCCTTAAAAAAGTAGTTTGCATGGCTCAAGAGTCATCAATGAGTCCTCAAATCACCACAAATGATCAATATGTGGGATATTTATCCTCTGAGTTGAAATATAGACACCATTATAAGGTTTCAAGCATTATGTATGAGTCATGGAGTGTTAAACATGGTAAAGGGAGGAAAATCAAGCATTAAGACATAAAGTAATCTTCCAGGCATCCAAATCCAAGAACAATTCCTTTAACCACCACATGTAATGTCTTGATAGAATCATCTCCCTCCTAGTTGGGATATGGGCACCATTAAAAGGTTTTAAGCTCTAGGTATGAGTCTCATTGCTTGGAACATGGTTGGGGGAGGAAACTCAGGCCTCAAGCCTCCCACTCTCTCCCTCCCAATGCCTCTCTCTATCTTCCCCTCTCTCCCTTTATCTCTTACTCACTCACTCACTCTCTTCCCCTCTCTCCCTATTCCTATATCTACCCCCTCTTCCCCTCTCTCCTTGTCAACCTCTCCACCCCATCGTCCCCCCCTCTCTCTATTCACCCCACTCTACACTCTCTCTATAAGTTGTGTTTTCACTCCCACATTGTACTCACACTTGTTGTAGCTCTCAATCCCATTGACCTACGTTTGTGGTCATTTGTTGAACATCAACAAAATTATCTTATCTTATATTATCTCTATATTTCTCTCCACCTTCCTCCCTCTCTCCCCCCTCTCCCTCTCCCTCCCCCCCTCTCTCTTTGTGCCACCCCATCCGCTCTCTCTCCCTTTTTCTCGCTTGATCTCTCCCCCACCTTTCCCCCTCTCTCCTTATTTCCAACTCTTTCTCCATCCCTCTCTCTCTCTCTCTCACACACACACACACACAAACACACACCCTCTCTCTCACTCACTCCCACTCTCTCTTCTTCTCTCACTCTATCTCTCTCTCTCGTTATCTCCCTATATTTGTTCCTCCCAACCTCTCTCTCTCCCTCCCTCCCTCTCCCTATCTCTACCTCTCTCTCCCTCTACCTCTGTCCTTCTCTCTCTGAATCCATCTCTATCTATATAACTCCATACATCCCACTCTCTTTCCCTCTCCATATCTTTGATTCCACCACTCTATTTATCCCTCTCGCTCTCTTTCCCTCTCCATATATCTGAATCTACCACTCTATTTATCCCTCCCTCTTTCCCCCTTCTCTCTCTCTCTCACTTGATCTCTCCCCATATTTCCTTCCCCCCCTCTCTCACCCTCTCAACCCCTATCTCCATGTCTCCCTCTTTCCCTCTTTCCCTCTCTCTCTCACTCTC
>SNQJ01S0001090.1:267924-303979 GCA_010110895.2 Picea sitchensis
CCCTCTCTCTCCCTTTCCCTTCTCTCTCTCTCTCTCACTCGCTCACCCATGTTCTTCCTCGCTCTCTCTCCATATCTATTTATCTATCTCTCCCTCTGAATTCCTCTCTCTCTCCCTCCCAATTTCTCTCTCTCTCTCTCTCTCTCTCTCTAACTCTACCCCTCCCTCCTCCCTCTCTCTATCCCCCCCTCTGTCTTAATATCGATACCTAATTCTCCAAATCCCCTAATGGTGGCGATATTCCCACTAAGAGGTACATTATACACTTGGTATGTCATGCTTGTGGGTTCAAGGTGTTTTTTATGGATTTATATGCATGATTTCAAGGTGCTATTCATTGTCTTTGCCTAAGGTTGGGGATGTCAGTGCCAATAGGTGGTTTTAAATAGTTGGTATTGTTGGAAATAATAGGTGTGCTCGTTTAACCATACACAATATAGCAATATTGTCACCCAACCATAGGCCGAATCCACCCTCGAGCACATTAACCTTGACAAAGAGAATAATTATGGAAGCAAAATCTAGGTCCAAAAGCCAATCAAGGTAGCATACCACTTTCTAGAGCTAGCATACCAAGCAAAAAGTCCAAACCATAACCAAGAGAAAGTCCAATCCTAAAACCGAAAATACTAGTTACAGTAGCTACAACTGCAACTACTCTCCAGACTTGTGCACTTACTGAATTTCTATAGTTGTGAGATGTGTGTTTCAAAATGAGCTCTATCCTATATTTATACTACTCTTCCTTAGCTTTCTGGGCCAACTTCTCTTTCTGGAGGTTAAAAACTCAATATTAAGTATTTTCTTTAGCCGACTTTTCTTCTAAGGTTATGTTCAATGCTTTAGGGTTTCTTATTGCTAACTAGAATATTCTATTCTTGTTAGGGTTACACATGGAGGTTTAATACCTCCCGCAACTACCATAATATCAACACTCCCTTCTAGCTAGGGAGGTATTGAAGGCAATGGTGTTGAGCACAAACATACCATTCGACCTGTAGCATCATCATAACCACATAGGCTATCTCATGATTAAATCACAAGCATCATCATCAATATCCATATCATCTGATAGCATCAACTACATCATCTCTCAAAGCCATAATCCATCTGAGTAATCAGACATGATGTTGAATAAGTCACTCACTCTATAGAGTGATAAAACAACTATTCTTCTAATCTAGACATATGTCCTAGAAAAATAATTGTTCCAACAGACGCTGGAAGCCACACCATGGGCTATAAGGACTATTCTTCTAATCCAGACATACATCCTAGAAGAATAACTGTCATGGACCATTTTCCGCCTAGCGAATATCTGTCCACCAACATATTGACTATCCATCTAGATGGTAATCATTTCCAACACTATTGATAGTCTTCATGGAAATCAAAACAATTCCATTCAATATAAAAAAACTGTGTCTATCCATAATAGTACATGTTGGCACAGGGGTATACCCAGGGTTCAATGCTTCAACAATGTACCAGCAAAACCGTAACTACCGGCCCTTTCGGCAACACCTGCGAAGCAGATGAAGTCTCACCCGAGGTAGAGGCAGGGGTGGTTGCAGGACTCCAGTGTATGCAACCTTAGCTGGGACACAGATCTGTGATTGTAGCACCTTAACATAGCACTTAATAGTTATAGTTCATTAGTATTCAACCTTTGTTTACAATGAAAATAAACCCTAATAACATAACATCAAAGTATTCATCCAGATCTAATATATTCAATCACTAATCATATCAACACAGATCAAATCTAGCATCTTATTCACATCATTGGGCACTAAGCTATCATATTCATCTAAGAATTCATCATTACACTAAGCATGAATCATATAAACAATATAACAACCATAATGCACAAAGCAACCACAACATAAGATATACATGGTTCACCCCCAGCCTGGGGCTACGTCCACCAACTCTTCTCTTATTTATTATCTTTAGTCAAGCTTCTTACAGGCACATAACATCAAAATCCTACTCCGAAGAAGATAGGAGATCTGCGCGCACCTCACTAGATCCTCCTTCCCTGAGCTAGCGTACAACACAAAGCATTTACGAAGTCTCTTACAGTCACTTGCACTTAGCCTTGCAAACCTCACACAGTATGCAGAAAGCATTTACAACTATCACTTGCACTTAGCACAACTTACAAATTGGATCTTCTATGCCTCGATCTCTTTCTTACATCGCCTAGACATCTATTTATACATTACAAAAGGGACAAAAAATGGGTAAACCCATGGGTTGACATCCCCATACCTGTTACATAATCCCAAAACCCAAAAGTGCCCTAAAAGGGGGTCGAGATCCTGTGAACTCCGCTTCGACTTGCACTCCACCTTCAACAACCTGCCGAAGTCCCAAAATAGGTCAAACCTGACCAAGGATCCTAAAATTTTTGTCAAAGGCCAACAATACACAACTACTATCTAGTGGCACACAACCACACCAAGTAGCACACAACTATTTAACCAGTGACACATAGTCACAACCAGTGGAACACATCCACCATAATGGAATATAGATACTTTCCAGAGACATACAGTCTCCATAGTAATCATATCATTTGATATCAACCTGCATAACAATATCATGATACAAACTGAGTCATCCGAACCATTCTTCCACTCACATATGTGAGATCTAGAAGAGCATCTGCCCTCAAGAGATAAAACATCAGCCATGGGATATTTGGACTATTCTTCTCAAGCATAGAAGAATAACTGTCCCTGATTTATGATCCTGGACCATTCACCTAATTGGGCCATTCCTCTAGCACTAATCATAGTGCAACCTGGAGAGAATGAGTCTGCCCTAGGGAATGTATGTCCCTGATTGCTAAATCTGGACCATTCACCTAATTGGGCCATTCTTTTGACACTAATCATAGTGCAACTTGGAGAGAATGATTCTTCCCTAGGGAATGACTATACAGACCATTTCCTGAGGAAATGACTGTCATGCACCAACCTCCAAAATGGACCATTCTTCCAAACTGCTCACAATTGTGAACTTCGAAAGAATGACTGCTCGACAAGGAAAACCATTCTACTTGACCACTACTTAGAGTGACTTCCAAGAAGAATGATTGTCTTAGACCATTCCCCCACATTGGACATAAGGGGAATCATTGTCTATGGTACATCAACAATATATCGAACCATTTTCATTATGAAAATGATTGTCCGATATGGACCATTTTCCGAACTGGAAAATTCCTGTTCGTCAGAAATATCAATCCACTTTCCAAACTGGAAAGGAACTGCTCATCCTAGACCATTTTTCGAACTGAAAAATGATTGTCCATAAATCAATAACACATCAGTGATCCCTCCCAACCTGGGACTAATCTCTTCCTTTTTCAATAAGGAAGTTGTCTCCATGACCCCCAACTTGTTTTTTAAGTACGCAAACTTTTCATCTTGGACAGAGGATTTACCAAAATATCTGTTATCTTCTCATCTGTGGAGATATATTGGAGAACCACTTCTCCCTTCTGGACTTCATCACAAAGAATACAATGCTTGATCTCAATGTATTTCGGTCTGTCATGGAACACTGGTTTTCTATGAAGGCTTCATATAGCTCTGATAATTACAATGGTCGGCTTCAACACTTTTATTTCCTTCTATCTCATGATATCATGGCAAGGATCAAACTGGAACATATCCAAGTAACACTTCTTCTGTCATCAAGAGAGTTTGCCATTGATTAGAAATCCATTATCCCAAAATTCTGAGTAACTATTCTGATACACTATCTCTATCATAGAAATTTTTTCACCACGCTTCTATTGTATTTGAGATACTCTGCATCAAGTTGTTTGAATCCATACAAGGTATTCTTGTATCTAGTTTACTAGAACAAGCTGTTGTCATAGTCTTCTCCCTCCTTCTGGAAAAAACCTTTGAATCTTGATATGCTTCCATTCATATCTCTTTTTCACATTTTCTTACATACACTATTCTTTATCATAACTTCCATTTCTTCTACTCGATTGCTTCTAGTGGGTTCAAACCAGGCTGGTAGTCTTTTTGATTCTCGGTATAATAACTGGTTGTTATGGATTTTCTTTTTTTCTTGGAATCTTCATGTTCCTCCTCATGTTTCTCTTTAGCTCTTGGGTCCATGGAGTCTTCTATAGATTCCATGCCCTGAAGATTCCAACTTCTTCCTTTCATCATGGGATCATAGATGTAGATGGGAAACCAAGGATACTTTAAGGCTTCTTTTCGAAGAAGACTTCTTTTGAACACGTGTTGTTTTATCATGGTTGCTACTTTCAATGGGAACATGGACATATACTTCATAATCCTTAATGGATCATATCATTTAGGATTAGCTCCCTCCTAATACTTTCTTCATGCATGAATTCATGCTTTTCTTTTGGAATTTTGTAATCGAATCCCTCCATCTAAGAGATTCCACGCTTCTGTCTGCATCCTTATTGCCTTCTGCAAAGTGTCACAAGTATTTTTCTAATTTCCTCTTGATTGCTGACTTCTTTTTGTTTTGACTTCTTCTAGGTTTCTTCAAGTTTGATTCTAATTTTGGCTTATCTGTTAGTTGTTACTTATATAATAGATTCCACGAGAATTGTTACCAAGGGTTGTCAATGTACTTTATATTTTCATTTGTATTGCTTGACTTGTAGTCATTGTGATAACAGTCCTTATCTTGTTATTCTTCCATAGGTATTGTTTCACTTGAACATATTATCTTCTAAGAAATAGATATGCAATATATGTACATAAACTATGTAAACATGGTATGTACAACAACTTTGAAGAATATTGTTACCTTGACTTAGAAGAAGAAGTCTTTTTTATCCTACTTGGCCTTCTTTGAGGGTTCCTTTCTTTGGCAACTGATGCTTCACTTGTTTCCTTCCTTAAGCCAAACTTCCTCTTATTCCTGAAATTCTTGAATTTTGCTGTGAAGGCTTGATCATCATATATCTTTTTGGATTTCTCTTTTGTGTTAATCCTTGATTCTTATTGTGCACAGAAAGTCCAAAGTTCTTCAAATGTGAGATACTCCTTTATTCTGTTCATGCTTGCGGCAAATGCATCCCATGTCTTGGGAAGGTTGTTGAGTACTATATTTACCAGTTCCTTCTCTGAAATGATTTCTTCAATAGCTTGTAGTTTATCTCTTAACTGAGAGATTCTCACAAGGTATGATGTTATGTTGTCATCATCATTCATTTTCATGTCACAAAGATCATTCTTCAGACTCATTACTTGTCCAATGTTTCTGACTGAGAAGAGGTTAGTTAGGGCATCTTACATATTCTTAGATAAGTAAAGATGAGAGATGTAGGGTATCAAGTGGTATTTTACAGAGTCTACTATGATACTCATGGAATTGATGTCATTTTCCTTGAACTTATCCATAATTGCAACGTTCTGAGGTTCCTTCTCTTTTCCTTTTTCAAACTGTGGTTCCACGATCTTTCCTTTCACGATATCCAACACTTTATTCTTGGAAAGTATGAGGTCAATCCTTTTCTTCCATGCTCTGAAGTTAGAATCCCCCTCTAACTTGTTTTATGACTTCATAGAGTAAGTCATGAATGCTTTGACTTGGTCAACCTCTGACTTTGACTTGGTCAACCTTTGACTTTGACCAAAAACTCAAACTTGATGTCTTATCTTGCTGAGCGTACCAGTAGGTGCACTAAGTTAGGGCGCACTAGGCTATCCAAAAATTAGGTCAATCTCTTCACTTAAGGTTCCTCAACAAGTGGGTTAGGGTTTCATTGCTGCAACAAAAACTTTGATTGCAACTACAACTGTAACTGAGCAAATCCTCCCAATATATCTTCCAACGATTAGACTGTCCAAATATAGTGTGGGTCCATAACCTATTAGAAATAATAAGTGTTCTCGTTTAACCATAGACAATATAACAATATTGTCACCCAACCATAGGCCGAAGCCACCCTCGAGCACATTAACCTTAACAGAGAGAATAATTCTGGAAGCAAACCCTAGGTCCAAAATCCAATCAAGGTAGCATACCACTCTCTAGATCTAGTGTACCAAGTAGAAAGTACAAACCATAACCAAGAGAAATTCCAAGACTAATATCGAAAATACTAGTTACAGTAGCTACAACTACAACTACTCTCCAGACTTGCGCACTTACTGAATTTTTGTAGTTGCAAGTTGTGTGTGTCAAAATGAGCTCTGGAATCCTGTATTTATACTGATCTTCCTTAGATGTCTAGGCTGAATTCTCTTTCTATAGGCTAAAAACTCAATATTAATTATTTTCTTTAGCCGACTTGTCTTCTAGGGTTATGTTCAATGCTTTAGGGTTTCTTCTTGCTTCCCGGAATAATTTATTCTTGTCAAGGTTAAACGTGGAAGTTTAATACCTCCCGCAGCTACCATAATATCAACATGTGTGTGTGCTAGGGTATTAGAAATGATATGCACATGTTTTTCATTGCACTAGAGGGTCGACCAAGCCCCCTACTCCAAAATTTTGTTTTTGGGGTTCACAGGGGGTCATGGGTGGTCACTTCATAAGGATGTTGTGTCACTTGAATCAAAGACATAGGAAAATTGATTGAATAATCTAGGCACATGGATGTGCACATGCTCCTTCTTAGGAACACACATTCATTCTAAGGTGTGTGCACACTTCTGCTTAAGAATGCATGCACATTCTTGTGCATGTGCACGCTCAACACATGAACGTGCATACATTTCTAAAAAATTCTAGTTAGCAAGTGCATGTGGCATTTCAATGAGCACTGGGGATATAGGATTAGGAGCGCTTGCATGTTTATTAGAACATCCATGTGTTCCTACATGTCTGCATTCCTTCACACCCCATTGCCACTTTTTTTACCATCGTCTTCATGCGAGCACCCATAAACATGTGTGCAAGTATCTAGATGAACATACAAAACAAAAAAAATAAACATAACAAGAGAAAAATACCATACTCAAACAAAATTATAGTTCCGCGATACTTACATGTCAGGTTTCCCCATAGAACAAGCCACTACAATTGTTGCATGAATGATGGGAGTGAATGATTCATACTAGGGTGACACATGAATATTAGATTGTAGCAGCTACAAATTCCAAATAATTAAATATTTAAAAAACTTCACAATCAACTATATATGATACTTGTCATTTCTGATTATATGTATATATAAAATGAAGTCCATAAAGATGATTTCATACTAACCTCATCCATGCAACTGACCTATACAAGAGCCTTAATCATCCCATAACAAGACCATTTGCAACTCGAACACGGATGCAGATCACATGAAATATTATGAAAATGCCTAGTCTATCCACATGACCTTCCTCATCCTCATCATAGTTAGATCCACTACTCCCATGCTCCAAAAAGGCCCTTCTTATCCTCCAAAATGTGCAACGTAGTTTTGATACAAGTAAGAACTCATGGCCCTTTGTTATATTTACAATCAGAGAAACCTGTACACCTAGGAACACATGCACATTATTAATGTGCACACATTCCTAAAATGCGAATGTATTCCTTTAAGAGTTCTAACATGAAGTTTATGGTAAAAAAGTGGCAATGGGGAATTTAGGAACATGTTCATGTAATAATGCACATGCATTTTTAAAAATGTGCACACATTCCTTTTACAATAGCCCTGGTGCCTTCTGAACTGCCACACAATCCGCCATGAAGTTTTCCAAATAATCATGCACAAGAATGCACTCACACTTTAGAAAAATGCATGAGCTAATAAAATGCGCATGTTCGCAAATGCACACACATTATTTTTGACATAAAAAATCATTTCAATAATGTTTCCATAAGTTTTTACCCTGGCATCTATTTTTTGTGTTATCTAGCTCGTTGGAATGATATTGAAGAGATAAGAAATGTTTATATTATGATATTTTTATGTTTATACAAAAATATAAATTATTTTCAAAAGAATAGATAATCCATGTCCGAATCATGATCAATACCTAAAACCACCACATAGTCCCTCTAATGAGGATACTTAGCCTCTAATGGTAACACAAGTTCTCTTAGGAAGTTTTACACATGAGGGATGGGTTTTGGTAACTTAACCATTGTAAGGGGAGTAAAAAAAAAGAATTAGGTTCTAAATAAATCTTATAGGGCTCATGGCCCATGGACAAGGGTTCAAACTGAAGAAATATGAGGTCCTAACAAGATGCCAACTAGGTATGTCTTTGACCTGATATTGGCTCTAAGTTTCAACTGTCTAACTCTTCTTTGTTGTTGTTTTATAACAACAAATTGTTCATGAACTTTTCTGCTGTTTAGTTATGGTTACATAATATTTTAAGGTGCTCTAACTTGTAGTTTTAGTAGCCCACAGGTTAGCACATGCATACCTAAAATATATAACACACCTCTAGATATTTACAACTAATATCATGTTTTTCTAAACTCTATCATGCATGAAATTAGGACACAAGATTTTTTGGTCAACATGACCCTGGATAAAAGCCCCCTGGGGAAAACCAGTTTGGAATATAAGTCTATACATGTGATGTAAAGAATGTGAGATACAACAAGTACATGAAACAAATAAACTTGATATAAAGGCAACTCCTCTCAAGATGCAATATAAGTCCAAGAAGGTGAATGTGCCCAAGCATGGTGTGCCCTCCTCATTTGTTTCTCAATCCCACTCAAACCTTGTTCCCTTTCTCCTTGTTTCCTTGTAGAAGAAACCCTTGCACACAAATCTGACCTTGTGTGCTACCTCTCCAACAAGACACTCCAAACAACAATCTAACAAGTGTAAGGCCTCCCTGCTAGGTGTGCACCCTCCTCCAAGCAAGCATGAAAACCACAAAACAATGGAAGCCAAAGCCTCCTAGAGCCCTCCATGGAAGGAGGCGCCCTTGCTTCCCTCATACAATGCTTCCTTTTCCATCTCCATTTCTATCCTCTTCCTCTCCAAGTGAACAAAAGATAGAATGAGCCTCCTTAGGCCCTATGTGCTCCTCTTGAATCTCCATAAGGAAAACTAAGAGATGGATGGCTAAGATCTCTTCATCCATTCTCTAATAAAAGGTTGAAATCATCCCATAATAATCTCACTCACAAACCCACTTTGGGTTAAGTTCCCTAAGTTCACTTTATGTCCCCTCATTCACCCACAAAGTGAATAATTAGTCACTTTTGCCTAAGTGATAAAAATTCAAATTTTCGACTTAAGTGAAATCAAAGTTGAATTAAACATAAAGTACAAGGTAGTACCAAATTATTTCCCAGTTGTGGTTAGAGACTGGAAACCACAAGGGGACCACTTCCCAAGGTACCCAAATCTCAACACTCCCTTTTACTGAGGAAAGTGTTTCTCACCAAGCACATCTTGTCTCTAAAGTAGACATGTTTTCCCCTTGGCAGGGCCTTGGTGAGAATATATGAAACCTACTCGTTAGTGGGAATATACTACAACTATAATGCCCCTCGTTGAACCCAATATCTAATGACGTGGTATTCGATCTCTATATGCTTCGACCTGTCATGGAAAACTGTATTCTCAGAGAGTTTGATACAACTCTAATTATCGTAGTGAATGATAGTCAGAGGAAACTTCTGAAGAAATAATCCTACCAACTTCTTATGAAGCCAAATGGCGTCGCAACTGGCTTGACTGACTGCCATATACTCTGCCTCAGCTGAACTCAAAGAAACTGACTTCTGTTTTCGACTGTACCAGGAAACAATTTCTGACCCCAACCCAAAACAACACCCTGAGGTGCTCTTCCTATCAGTAGCACATCCTACCCAGTATGAGTCTATGTAGCCAACCAAACTGACTCTACCCCCTCTGATATAGTCTAGGCCATAATCCACTGACCCTGCAATGTACCTCAAAACATGTTTTTCCCCAATCCAGTGAACACTCCTCGGCTCTACCATATACTGGATGAGAGCATTCATGGTAAAACAAATATTTGGTCGAGTGTTGACCATATACATCAACACTCTGATCAACTGTCTATATGCTATAGCATCCACCAACTAGGAATCTGAAGAACTAAGATTCTTCTAGTTGATGACCATGGGAGTCGACATAGGCCTACAATCCTCCATCTGAAACCTGCTCAAAATGTCTGCAACATACTTCCCCTATCCCAAGAATATGTGACCCTCCTCCTGCCATACCTCCATGCCCAACAAATAGTGCATTGAACCGATGTCACTCATCTCAAACTCTGATGCAAGTCCCAACTTGCACTCAACTATGAGATGCTCCGCTCCCATGATGAACAAGTCATTCACATACAAAATGAGAATGAGCATGTCCTCACCTCTAATGATGTAATAGAGGTTAAGATCAAAATCTCTCTTCTCAAATCCCATCTGAAGAAAATATGTGTCAATGCACGAATACCAAGCTCTAGGAGCTTGCTTTAGACCATATAATGCCTTTCTCAAAAGGCACATGAGAGACTCTCTCTCACCCACATCGAACCCCTGTGGCTGCTCAATGTACACCTCCTACTCAATAAATCCATTGAGAAATGCGATATTTATATCCATCTAATGTATCCTTCAACCCATATTTGCCGCTATGGAAATAATACTCCTAATGGAGGTGTATCTCACAACTAGTGCGAATGTCTCATCATAATCAACTCCCTCTACCTGAGAGAATCCACATGCCACAAACCAGGACTTTTGTTTCTCGATGCTCCCATATGAAACATACTTGGTCTTTTAAAACCATCTTGAAGTCACAACTGAATTCCCCTCTAGCCTCAGAACCACCTCCCAAACATCATTTCACATAATGGAGTCATACTCCTCCTGCATGGCCTCTCGCCAGACCTGCTAGTCAACTTCCTGTGAAAATGTCTATGGATCTACATATGAGATGCTCGTCACCATCACCAAATAGGACCCAAGCCTCTATGGTTCTTTTCTCTCTCTGAACTGTCTCTTGGGATCTCCTACGTTCTCCTTGGCTTCCTTCAGGGCCTCCTGAAACCATCTCGGTTTCCTCTTCCCTGAAGTAGTCAAAGGAGAATTAAGATCTCCTTGCCCAAGAGTATCTGCCTCAGAACTAATCCCAACACTCAGAGATCCTGAAGCCTCTGCACCCTCTACCTGAACCCCCTGTGGATGTGAACTTGAAGATGTGCAAGGTGACCTTGTCACCCCTAAAAATGGTGTACCAGATACCTGAGGCTATGCTCCCCCTGAGACATCAATTTGTGCCTCTACATCATCCTCAATACTGACTCTCGACTCGATATACCTCCAGAAAGATCTACCCTCCTCAAATCTAACATCTCTTCTCACCACCACTCTCTTCTGTGATGTAATTTAAATCCAGTAGGCCTTAGAGACCTTTGAGTATCCAACTAGAATCCCCTACTTGGATATGGGGTCTAGCTTTGTCCTCCTCTATGAGGGGACATGAGAATAAGTCAAGCAACCAAAAATCCCTATGTTCTCAACATCGGTCCTCCTACTAGTGAAGCCCTCCTCAGGAGTATTCTTCCTCAAAATCCTGTGGAGAATCCTGTTCTATAGATAAACTGCAACAACACTCGCCTCAACCCAAAGGTATAGAGGAAAACTATGATCATGAAACATAGATCTTGCTGCATCTACAATCTCCCTATTATTCCTCTCGATAACCCCATTCTGTTGGGGGTTGTAAGGCACAATCATCTGTCTTTTGATCCCTGCATAGGTAAAAATGTACACAAACTCACTGGAGGAATACTCACCTCTGTTGCCTGACTACAAGACCTTGATCCTCTTTCCTATCTAGTTCTCCACAAGAGATTTGAACTCTTGGAAACTCTTGAAGACCTCACTCTTGGCCTTCAGGAAATAGATCCAGGTATTCCTGGAGTGGTCATATATGAATGTGAGATAGTACTCACAACCACTTAAGGACGCCCGAGACATAGACCCACACACATTTGTGTGTACTAAATCCAATACCCCAACTGACCTGCTATCACTGTTGGAAAAAAAATCCTTGGTAAACTTACCAAGCACACACCCTTTTTGTTGTAGGAAAATCTCCCTGCGGACAGGTAGATTGCCTCAAAGAGCTAGATCCTAACTCTAAGACAGAAAGTGCTTAATGTGGACACTGACTTCCTTTCAAATATATACAAACTAATGCATGAGGAGGAAGGAGAACATAAGTACCTTTTTATCGATGTTTGTCCCTGCACGCTCCAAATCAAGCTCCGGACTTTCGCTCCTCGATGAGTCCTGTAGACAAACAAAGTATGACCACTTCCTACTCTATCGACATTAGCTTGAAAACAGATCTATCTATCAACGATAAGTTCATGTAAGATCAGACACAAACTAGAAAGAAACAGGCCAAGCAAATTATATTAATGAGGACAAAACATTGCTTACAACCATGGATTGATTGCAACAGTTCTTCCNCGATAAGTTCATGTAAGATCAGACACAAACTAGAAAGAGACAGGCCAAGCAAATTATATTAATGAGGACAAAACATTGCTTACAACCATGGATTGATTGCAACAGTTCTTCCAAGTCCTCCTTGTCTACCCCTTGCTTAAAAGATCCATGATATGAATGACGATAACTTCACCGATTGATCCCTATGAGATCATAGGTCTCTTTCTTCAAATCCTTCTCTGTTCCTGCACCACTTATAAGATTATAAGTTTGGTTTAATTCTCCTTTTCCAGTCCTCACTTATGAGATCATAAGTTTGGTGTGATTCTCCTTTTCCATTCCTCTTTCACCATTAGAAAGCTTTCTTATATATCCTTGGAGAGGCTTTAACCACTTGAGATATCCTTGGGGAAGTTGAGGATTTACCTCCTTCAGTTGAGGATCTGCCCTAAGATCATGGATGGACTAGGGATTCAAATCCAACTGCCTTCCAATAATGAAAAGATCCTTCCCCCATTCATCTCAACAACTCAACTACCACCCAGAATAGGTAGTGCTCCCTCAAAAGGGCCATCAAAGCGTTGTAGCACTTCCTAGTAGGCTTTAGGGGGGCACCAACGCTCTCAAAATCCATAGCGCTCCCTCAAAAGGGCCAGAGGAGATTTATAACGCTCCCAGACAGTGTAAGGGGGAGCGTCGGCGCTCCCAGAAGAGGTATAGGGGAGCACTCTCCTTCAAAATCTCAGTTTTTGAGGTGCTTTCAGATGGAAAAAGTTTTGTAAGCCTCCTGACTCATTTCTCCTCTTCCAAATCAAATGTTTGAGGTGTTTCAAGTGTCCTTTTCATGTCGTTATGGGCACGACATAGGCATCATGGAAGTATGCTTTTCTTGACACTTGTGACACTTGCGAACTTGTGAGAAAAATGCAACACTTGCGACCTTTGTAATGACGACACTTGCGACACTATCAAAGTGAGTAAATTTGATGTGTAACAGATTGCCCCCCAAAGTATGAAGTTAGAAGACAGGAACTGATAACTGAAATGCTTTGTAGATGTTCAAGAAAGGGTATAGACTCGGAGAACCTGACGGAAGCTGCACACAAACATCCAACAAATATCATGACATATTTCAAAACCCAAGGCAGGCATACCTATGCTTGGGTGATCAATACTTGCAAGATATGGCCGCCATAAAATACACTGCGGATCCATAATTGTATTGATAAAAAAGTATAGCCACTGAAAATACACTGTGGATCTATACTCTAATGACCCGTACTGATCGTAGCCACGAAGAATACACAGTGGATCTATGAGGTGACAAAACATAGCCATGACCAATACAAAGTGGATCTATGTAACAGTGTATGTGTTCTTTGTCCAATGGAAATTCCTTCGCAGCCTGGGAAAATCATATATCAAAGTGGTTACTCAACCCAGTGTCTTCTTACCAATCCCGACGTGGTATGGTTCTAACCATGTGAATAGATGTCTTGATGTCGAACATGGAAGAAACCACTTGATTACCGGTCAATGGTGTGAACCGTTAACAAGTGCGAGGGAGATCACCATTAATGTCGATGATTCCCAAGGTACCCTAGTACATTCCAGCGAATGTGAATAGATGAGCTGAGGCCGAACATCCGTGGAATCATTCGATCAGGGGTCAATGATGTAAACCCACTGTTGAATGTGAGGAGGCCTTCCATTGAGGCATGTAGGTCCCAAAGTACTAACTGGTTTCTAAGTCTGATTCCCGGATAGTGTGTTGAAGTCGACAGGAATAGACTCGTCGAGGGAGGGCCTTGATGTATCCCCCATCAACAACATGAAACGGATATAGAGAGGTAATCGGTAGATCAAAAGAACATGGACTGACACTGGTTTTGAGGCAAGATATTTGGGATGGCTGAATCTCGAGGCGGATACTTCCCTTGAACACTAAGGCACGACAACGAAACATGACATGGACCAAAACCATGCAGTGGGTACTGTGACTTGCGTCGGGTGACCCAAGGGAGTGAAAGGAACTTAAAGGATTGGCTCAGTGCAGAGGTTCAGCGGATTATGATGTATGCAAATGACAAAGTGTCATGTTCAAGGGCGATTCTAAGAAGTGCTGGATGATATTCTCAAGAGACTGCTTGGCTTGCTCCTTTCAATTTTTTCCCCCATCCAGATAGATGAGTACCTCTTTTTGATTTAATGAGATCGAGGAGGATAACACATGCTCGATATAACTCACCTTCGGTAAGTTCCTCTTCCTTTGTTTAACGAACTGGAAGAAGTAAGGGTTCGGTCCCATATGGGCCTATCAATGTGTGCTTTAATGAGTCCAAAGACAGAAAACTCGAAGGTTTTTCAGGATTATAGAGTTTGGAAAAACACTCAAAAGAGAACTCTCTCAGTTCATTTTTCGTACAGTAGTCTAACGAGACCGAAAAAGGGGTAAACTATTGCTCGAAAGACGCCCTTTCTGACCTTTTAACGAGTGTGAAAGGAAGAAAGATCACTCGACAATCTTTTCATATTTAGAGAGTCTGAAAAGGGTTTAAAGTAGACTCCAGGGGGGTTCCTTTTTCGTGTGTTCGTATATCCGTACGGGTCCAAAAAAGAGATAAAACTTTACCTGGTTGCATTCTCATGTATTTACGAGCACGAGAAAGAACAAAGACTAAGCTCGGTATGCCCCCAGCTTGAAAGTTGGTGGCTTAGCTCCAGAATGATCATCAAAGGCTGGAGACATGCCCTCCAAACTTCGATTCATTCACTGGCTCTGAGGCCGTCACCAATTTCTCGAGTGGATGAGAAAAAGGAGAAGGGTGGATGAAATGAAGGTTCAAGAGAGGTGATTGTTTCATGTTTTGATGAGCTTGACACAGGAAAAGAACTATGCTCAAGGTTCCAGGTTCGATCCCCAGATTGTTGTTTCATTTTTTAACGAGCTTGCTATAGAGAAGAAAACGATTCTCAAAGCCTCTGTTTCATTTTTTAACGAGCTTGCCACAGAGAAGAGAAACTATGCTCGTAGCCTCTGTTTCATTTTTTAACGAGCTTGCCACAGAGAAGAGAAACTATGCTCGTGACATGCCGCCAACATGAAATCTAGTGGCCTCTGTTTCATTTTTTAATGAGTTTTCCACAGAGAAGAGAAAATATGCTCGTTGTTTCATTGTGATCATGGCTTCCAAGAGGATAACGTTTTGGAAGGATACCATGTTAAGGGACAAAACTCGGTCATGGCCTCCAGGAGATCTTTACTGGATGGAAGATAATAATTCAGGGAGGAATACATGTCGAGGGTCGCAATAGGAGTAAGGATATCAGGTTCCAATAAACCTATCAAAGAAATCACCAAGTCAACTACCGGATCCAAATCATCGAAAGTTGAAAACATGGGAGGCGATAGAAAATCGACATCAGGAGGGGAGATAGACTGTATATCTGCCCGAACTTCTTCGTGAAGGGTAAGAAAAGAGGGTCGGGGATAGTGATTATCCCAAGGTAGCTTGTCAATGTGAAACATTTCCGGAATAGGAAAAGTTGGGGAATTATGGTGGATCGCAGGCGACAAGGAACTCGACTGTGATTGCATCGATGAAACGTCGGGTGCCAATAGATGTTGGTCATCTAACAAGGGAGAAGTGAATTGGGTAGAAACGTATGATGTTTCGGCTGGACCAAGTGGCATGGTGTCACTTAGTGCATCGAATTCCAACGGACAAGGTGCAATCCAAGGGTCAGATGATCCCAAATATTGATAAGCTGCGTTCGAAATCATATCGACAGTGTAAATGTGATGTATAGTTGGTGGAAGTGGTGTAGGGAAGGTACCCATGAGGCTAGAATCTTTCAGTAAGCCAACACCAACGCTTTCATACGTGATATTGTGGTCTCCTAGGAAAGGAATATTGTTGGTAGCAGGAATGCGAGCATCGGGTGTGCATAAATCCAACTGATCAACAGTGACGATTTTTCCCTGATGAGGAAATTGCACACATCAAAAAGCTGACGAGGCAACAACAGTCATAGCATAGAACCAACTCCTTCCAAGTAACAATTTGTAATCGAGGGGAGCATCGAACACCTCGACATCAATGGTAACAGTTTTTCCACCCAATTGGATTTGCAAGGACTGTAAAAGCCCACGAGGATGAAAAACTCGCCCATCGAAGGCATGTAACATCGTTGGGGATTTGTTGAGTGCTGGTGATTTTAAACCTTTCCAACACGCTAAAGACATAACACAAGTCAAGGCTCCCTCATCCAGAATAGTTTGGTGGATTTGTTGATTGTGAACAACAACATCAACTTGAAAAGCAAGTTGGTGGGAGAGTCAATACGCATAATTATCCGGGTTAAACATGATCTGGTTGGACGACTCAGGATCAATAGCGCCAAGAGCGTTTTACGTTGACTGTGGCAGTGCTATAAAACTTCTAACGCAGACATAACACACGGTGCTTGGGCCAAATCTTAAACAATGTTGTAGTTCTGAGTGACACGTGAACTAGGATTAAAGGTAGCTTTGCGAATAGTTCTTTTAGGAGGGCGTAAGATAGAGTCGAACGTGGGTTTCTCAATCTGGAGTGGTCCATATGGAGGATTAACCGATGGAAGACTAACGGAGGACGAGAATGGATCTGGTAAAGTACCAGTACCGTTAACGTCTTTTCCCTTATCAGGGTTACCTGGTGTGTCATATTCCTTAGAGCGAGTGGTTAAATTGATCCCATTAAACATATAAATATGTGCACTCGACGAGGCCTCATCATGAGGATTGCTAGAACTGCCCCCAGGTGAGGGGGTTTGAGCAACCATTGATTGCTGCTGTGGAAAAGGATGAGTAAGCACATCGGGTTGCAGAAGAAAAGAAGCAATCAAAGAGAAATCAAACTTCACACCCAAAAGAAAAAGTCGAAGAACAATGATCTTTAACTAAAATCAAAATGAAAGGATCTGTAGGCCTTTGATGACCTTCACCAGATTTTTTCGTTCAATTGATGAGGAGAGAAAGACGATGCATGGGTTTCAAACTCCAAATGACAGAAAAACTCAACAACAATAGTGAAGAAGGTTATGAAATCCAAAAAGCAAAATGTTTGTTCTTCAAGAAAAAGACAGATGTCAAGGCTGGAAAGAAGAAGGATTGACTCACAAGGTTACCCAGCAAGAGAGACACAGAGAAAAAACCCCGAAAAAACAATTCTGGAAGGTTTATTGGCCAAAGGAGGGCTGGCGCTCTGTTTCCAAAGGCAAGGAGCGTTATAGCACTCTGTGTAAGGATATTAGGGAGTGATGGCACTCTGTTAACATAGGGACAGGGGCACCATGTTCAAAAACTCCCAAAAATGTCAAAAATTCCAAAAATTGCAATTCAACCTCGACAATTATGCTGAGTATGATGGGGTAGGGAGCCAATCATCTCATGAAACCAATCAAAAGAGGAGTGAACTAGGTCTGAAACGATCAAGGGGTAGAACAAGGTCAATGAGGAGAAATCAAAACAAGAAATTTCGATTTGAGGATATCTCCCCAACGGAGTCGCTAGTTTCTGTTGTAGGAAAATCTCCCTGCGGACAGGTAGATTGCCTTAAAGAGCTAGACCCTAACTCTAAGACAGAAAGTTCTTAAAGTGGACACTGACTTCCTTTCAAATATATACAAACTCATGCACGAGGAGGAAGGAGAACAAAAGTACCTTTTTATCGATGTTTGTCCCTGCACGCTCCAAATCGAGCTCCGGACTTTCGCTCCTCGATGAGTCCTGTAGACAAACAAAGTACAACCACTTCCTACTCTATTGACATTAGCTTGAAAATAGATCTATCTATCAATGATAAGTTCATGTAATATCAGACACAAACTAGAAAGAAACAGGCCAAGCAAATTATATTAATGAGGAAAAAACATTGCTTACAACCATGGATTGATTGCAGCAGTTCTGCCAAGTCCTCCTTGTCTACCCCTTGCTCAAAAGATCCATGATCTGAATGACGATAGCTTCACTGATTGATCCCTATGAGATCATAGGTCTCTTGCTTCAAATCCTTCTCTATTCCAGCACCACTTATAAGATCATAAGTTTGGTCTGATTCTCCTTTTCCAGTCCTCACTTATGAGATCATAAGTTTGGTGTGATTCTCCTTTTCCATTCCTCTTTCACCATTAGAAAGCTTGCTTATATAGCCTTGGAGAGGCTTTAACCACTTGAGATATCCTTGGGGAAGTTGAGGATTTACCTCCTTCAGTTGAGGATCTGCCCTAAGATCATGGCTGGACTAGGGATTCGAATCCAATTTCCTTCCAATAATGAAAAGATCCTTCCCCATTCATCTCAACAACTCAACTACCACCCAGAATAGGTAGCGCTCCCTCAAAAGGGCCATCAGAGCATTGTAGCGCTTCCTAGTAGGCTTTAGGGGGGCGCAAGTGCTCTCAAAATCCATAACGCTCCCTCAAAAGGGCCAGAGGAGCTTTATAACGCTCCCAGACAGTGTAAGGGGGAGCGCCGACGCTCCCAGAAGAGGTATAGGGGAGCGCTCTCCTTCAAAAGCTTAGTTTTTGAGGTGCTTTCAGATGGAAAAATGTTTGTAAGCCTGCTAACTCATTTCTCCTCTTCCAAATCAAATGTTTGATGTGTTTCAAGTGTCCTTCTCATGTCATTATGTGAACGACATAGGCATCATGGCAGTATGCTTTGCTTGACACTTGTGACACTTGTGAGAAACATGCGACACTTGCGACCTTGTGAGCAAAATGTGACACTTGGGACCTTTGTAATGACAACACTTGCGACACTATCAAAGTGAGTAAATTTGATGTGTAACACTTTTCACACATCCTGATGCTCTGAATGAAACTATGGCACCTCTTTCACAACCTCTATCACTCCTCCAAGAGCCCCATGATGAAGGTGAGCCATCCTACGATGGTACAACTCACACAATTGACTGTTGTTTTCGCTACTCGCCGCCAAAGCACGAAGTGTCTGAAAACACAATCTGAATAGTTTCCCATCCCTCACTCCAATCACCTGCCCTGAGGTGAGACGAGACACCTTAGGGTGTATGAGGACCTCTGTCCCTCTATTGGACACCTCAAGAATCCTATCCTGGAGGGTGGAAACTGATATCATATTCTTCTTCAACCCAGGGACGTAGAGAACATCCCTAAATGAAATAGGTGGCAATCCATCTCTCTTAAAGGTAACTATGTCACGCTTGATCCAGATTTAGGAGCGTGGAAAATTGATTAATATATTGAATACAATAAACACAAATATATGGAGAACAACACATATATCCAATGAACAATATCTTCTATTGAATAAATGAAATAGGTTGAAACTGTAAAACTGCAAAACTGAAACAACTTGCTCGAATGGTGATAGTTATCTCTGAGAAGAGACGTGGCTGCTATGAACATCCGTCTAAGAAAAATGATTACAATGAGGATCCATAGGACTTTTTAACATTACTCATGAATGCCAAAACCCTAGACATCCAAAAACCTAACCCTAGGAGATGAAATGCCAAAATTTATGTGGGTCCCTATGGGTAAGTTGGTACCACAACTTCCCGTGGTCGTACCTTTTTCATACAACCTCCATTTTATGTGCGTGATAGCCTGTTGGAAAGGTATTTTCGAGAACTACGCAATACATCGTCAAAATATGACTATGTCTATAGTTTGAACGTGGTGAGACAAAAACACACTTTTTTAGGGCCCCAAAACGACCCTGGAAGTACAAAAAGATGTGTTGACATGAAAACATACAAAAAAGCTAGTTGGATTAGGTGGGAGACCACCGGTATCCACCTGGAAGATGTTTAGGGCTTTAGATAGCCCCAAAAGTGTATAACCCACAATTTCAAATAAGTATATAAGAACGTGATGAACTAAAAACTGTCAAGAGGAGTGAGTTGGAATAGGTGGGTGGCCACCAATATCGACCTGGTTCAGTCCTCTCCACTCAAGAAGCAATGGCATCCATTGCATTGAGTTCCCCCATTAGGTGAGGAAACTTCTGTTGAATTTGGCCCCGGGTGAGCCACTTGCCTTGGTGTAGGAGATACCATGTCTTGAAAACCCGATAAAGTTGGATCCTTTGCTGGCAAGTACCCTTGACCTGTGTGGCCACTATTTTATCAGTGGATGCCTGTTCCATGTAGCCAGGGTTGAGTTATGTTGGTGTCAATTGTTCTGCGATCTTTGAGGTGTCCAATAATGGTGGAAAATATGGCCGAAGAAGGTCCACATTGAACATGGGGTGTAAGCCAAGGAAGGGTGGAGTGTTGAGCTCAAAATTATTGCTACCCACAAACTTGGTGATAGTGTAAGGCCCATAGTGAAGTGGGCAGAGCTTCTGATGGGGCCCTGTAAGGCACTCTTTCTAAAAATGTAACCAGACCTTGTCTCCCACCTGAAATTGGTGCGGTACTCGGTGTTGATAATGGCTCTACTTGTACTTAGCATTGGATTTCTGCAAAATCTCATGGACATGTTGGTGAATATTCTTAATCGATTCAATGAATTTGGTGGCTTTGTTGGTCTCAAATTGAGCATGGGAAGATTCTTGTGTGGTTGTAAGAGGTAGTGCAACATCAATGGGACTGAAGGGTTGGAATCTCAACCCCGCCTTAAATGGGATATGGTCAGTGGAGCTATGGAGAGCCCTATTGTAACCATGATAAACATAGGGGAGACTCTTATCCCATGTACGCATATGTTTAGAGTTGTACATATGCAAAATGTGCACAATCATCTGATCGACAACCTCTGTTTGGCCGTCAGTTTCGTTGTGGAAAGAAATGGATTTAGTGAGCTTGGTGTCCAACAATGAACAAAGACTCGACCAAAGTGTGCTGAGGAACTTGTTGTATTGATAAGAGATGATGGTCTGTGGTATCCCAAAATGGACCCACACTCGTTCGAAGAAGAGCGTGGAAGTATCTTCCGCGGTGATATTCTTCTTGCAGGCTGTGAGGATGGCCATCTTTGAAAACTAATCAACTACCACAAACACACAATCATTGCCTTGCTTGGTGGACGGAAGGCCAAACATGTAATCCATTGAGATGGATTCCCAAGGATTCTCAAGAGTAGGAAGAGGGGTATATAGGCATTTCTTATTGATGGTTGTCTTGGCAATGGCACAGACAGTGTAAGATCTGATATACTTGCTGACGTCCTGTTGAATTTTTGGTCAATAAATATGTTTCTGTAGAACTGCCATAGTTTTCTCCATGCTAAAATGTCCTTCCATCTGACTGTAGTGAGCCTCCATAATCATCTTTTCATTCTCTCTTGTAGGAACACAAATATGGCCCAGATGGTAGAAAAATCCATACTGAATGTGAAAATCAGTGACATTCGTGCTTGTACACAAGAGATAATAAGTGGTGATGAAGTCTAGATCTTGCTGATAAATTTAGGGCTAGTCAGATGCCTCATGTCCATAGGAATGGAGCACGATGGTGAGTGAAACCATGGGAGGTCAACTGAGGCAGTAAGCGGCATGATTTGTGCTCCCTGTATTATACTTGATGTTGAGATGGAATTGCTGCAGGTAGGTGGACCACTTTTGATGGAAGTCATTCTACAACTTCCCCTGTGTCTGTATGAACTGTTAAGGCTTGTGATCAGTGTGGATGATTGTCTCCTTTCCCAGAATGTAATGTTTCCATTGATGACAAGATTATACAATGGAATACATTTCCTTGTCATATTTGGGGTATTTTGGGGACAATATCTGAGATTGTCTCACTATGGTAGGCTACCGAATGACCGTGCTAAGTGAGAAATGCGCCTACAACATAGTTAGATGCATCAATATCAATCTCAAACTGTTGTTGCATATTAGGTAAGGAGAGTACTAGAGTTGAGCACACACGATGCTTCAGATCATCAAATGATCATTGTTGTTCCTTCCACGTGAACTTTGCCCTACCTCCACCCTTTGTCACTTGGTTGAGGGCCCATGCAATATGGGAGAAATACAAGATGAAACATTAGTAGAAGTTGGTCAGTCCCAAGAAGCTCCGAAGCTCGGTTAGTGTTGTCGGGGCTGGCCAGTTATGGATGATTTGGATCTTAGCTAGACCAACATGTACCCCATGCTCATCCACAATTTAGCCCAAGTATTGGAGCCTGTTCATGCCAAAGGATCATTTTTCCAAGTTGGCATATAGCTTGTGTTGTCGTAGAGTGCTCAAAACCCATTGAATATGCCACATGTGCTCCTCCCAAGTTCTGCTGAAGATGAGGATGTCATCCAAATATACCACCACAAAAGAGTTGGTGAAGGGTCTCAATACATCATCCATCGACCTCATGAAAGTGGATGGTGCATTTGTTAAGCCAAAGGGAATGACCGACCATTCGAAGAGATATTATTTAGATTTGAATGTTGTCTTCCATACATCAGTTGGTTCGATGGGAACTTGGTGGTAGCCATACTTTAGGTCAATCTTGCTGAAGAAATTCCCCCCCTTGAGTTGGTCAAGAAGGTCATCAATTCTAGGAATTGGGTATCAGTTCTTGACTATAATTTTGTTTAATGCTCTGTAATCAATTCAGATTCGCCAGGTTCCATCCTTCTTCTGCACCAGTACACATGGGATTCCTCAAGGGGAGGATTTGGGTCTGGCATGCCCCTTTTGAAGAATCTCTTGGATCTGACGCTTGATTTCGTCATTTTCCATCAGTGAGCGATGATAGACTGACCCATTATGCAGAGGTGCACCAGGTGTTAGATCAATTGGATGCTTGACTTGGTAGTGCATTAGTACCTCGGTGGGTGAGGAGAAGATATCTTTGTACTCTTCCACGATCTTGTCCACCTGCTTTTGTTGCAAAGAGAGGCTTTGTGTAGAGGCCACATATGTGGAGATGACCTTCTTCTTATTGTGAGCACATATCATGAAGAAGATGAGCTTCCTGGTCTGTGAAATGACCTTACTGCATTACTTAGAAGAGATTAAAGAAATAACGGTAGAAGGAACTACCTCTGGTATCCTGTACAATTGTCTACCCAAAGTAATAATAACATTGTAGGGTCTAGACTCATATACAATATGAAGCTTCCACAAATATGGTTGTCCTATAAGAACATCACAAAATTCAAGGGAAGAAAAATCACACAATACCTCGTCTTTGAAAGGCTTGATGTTGTAGGGAAGATGACACTGTTGGCTGACACAAAGATCTCTTCCTTGGAAAATCCAGCTAATGGTGTAGGGATATGGGTGTGGTGTCATCGGCAGGTCTAGCCGCTTTATGACCTCTACTGATATCGAGCTCTTCTGACTGTTTCTATCGACAAGGAAATAAAGTGGAGCCCCCTTTACCCAAATATGTGAGTGAAAGAGGCGTTCCCCTTCCTTTGGTTCTTCTGGTTCGCTTAGATGGAATTTGGTGGTAGCGACAGTGGCACTGGGTTCAACATCGATAATTCACTTCCCTCCTTCTGGATTTGATTTAGAGTTAGAATCAACCTCTGACTCAGAATCCTTCAGCTCCACCATGAGTGACTTCTTGGAGCGACATTATTCGGTGTTGTTCCAAGGGATTTTATGGTTATCACACCATTTTCCCATGTCCTTCTTCATCTTCTCATTACCCTTCTTGTGTTGTGGCTTGGAATGGTTGTCTTGAGAGTGTCCATATTTTATCTGTCCCTTGTTGTGTGGGTTGGGGCCGCCTTTTCCCTACTTCTACTATGAGGAGTTTGCAGATCCAAACTCTCGCCTCTTCTGCTTAAATTTCTGCTCGATATTGACAACATATCTATAAGTTGTACCCAATGAGGAGATGTCCAAAAAATCCATTTTTGTTTGAATGTTCTATGCAAACAACCATGATATTTTAGAACCATATGTCACTCAGAGTCTTTGATACCCAATTTTGTGTGCATGGTATGGAAAATATTGGTGAAATTTGGTACTGTCTGGTCCCTTTCCTGACACAGGGTGGTCCATTTGGTGTACTGGTCCTCGTAGCTTCCAACATGGTAGTATTGTTCTTTAATGGCATCCCAGAAGGAATCCCATGTAGGGGCAACTGCAAATATTGCATATTCCTCTATGGCCCTTTTCTTAGAGTAAGTATCCCACTAGTCCTTAACATGGGGGATGACCTTGAGGAGTGAAAAAGTAATATTTTCCCTATCAGAAAAATTGTAGATCGAAAAAATACCCTTCGAGCATATTCAACAATTTATCTACACCATTTTCATCTATCAATCCTTCAAATAATGGAATATAAAAATTTACCTATACCTTGAAGGGGGTTGCACGGAGGCTTGATGAGGATGCTTCTCTTGTGGGAAGTCGCCGAAGGATCTGTGAAAATTTGTCCATCATTTCGTTCCTTTGTCGCACAAGGGATTCATCGAGCAACATTTTAAAAGGATCTCCTGATCCATCATATTTGTTTTTTTCCCCCATGGGCTTTTGTTGGGCTCCACACGATTGATCTTGCAAAGGCTCAATTGGTTCGAGTCCCAACTTCTTGTACCCAAATCTTGTCGGGGACATGCATGAAGAAAAATAAGTGAAGAGCAGACTGCTATGATAGAACTGATAAAGATTTAGGAGCAGAAAAAACTGATTAATAGATTGAATAAAATAAACACAGAGATATGGAGAACAACACAAATATCTAGTGAACAATATCTTCTATTGAATAAATTAAATAGGCTGGAACTATAAAACTGCAGAACTAAAACAACTTGCTCGAATGATGGTAGCTATCTTTGAGAAGAGATGTGGTTGCTATGCACATCCAACTGATCATAATGATTACAATGAGGCTCCATAGGCATTTTTAACATTACTCATGAATTCCAAAACCCTAGACATCCAAAAACCTAACCCTAGGAGATGAAACACCAAAAGTTATGTGGGCTCCTATGGGTAAGTTGGTACCTTAACTTCCTAGAGTCATAAATTTTGCATACGACCTCCGTTTTAGGTGCGTGATAACCTGTTGGAAAGGTATTTTTGAGAAATATGCATTACACCATCAAAATTTGACTCATTATACAATTTGACTATGGCGAGCCAAAAACACATTGTTTAGGGCCGCAAAACGACCCTGGAAGTACAAAAAGATTTGCTAACATGAAAACATACAAAATAAGCCATTTGGATTAGGTGGGAGGCGACCAGTATCCACATGGAAGATATGTAGGAATTCATACAACCATGGAAGTGTTGAACCCACAATTACAAATAAGTAGAGAAGAATGTGTTGAACTAAAAATTGTCAAGAGGAGCCAATTGGAATAGGTGGGTGGACACCAATATCCACCTGAATCAATGCCCAACAAATCTGACTATGGTGTCATCACCAAGAGAAATATCCATCATGAATTATGTATATCCAAGGTCAGTAAAATGATCCCTAACACCAGTCATGTGACTCGAAGCCCCGCTGTCTATGTACCAAATACTGGGTGTTGTCTCAATTGAAGTGAAACAAATGAGGAAGGAACACTCCCTCTCAAACTGTGTCTGAAACTCCGCCTCATCCTTTGTAGCTGTTGTTCCACCCTACTTCTTCTTCCTATTGGGACACTATCTAACATAGTTCCCCATCCTCTTATAAGCAAAGAAATTTAATTTTCTCATATCCCTCTTCTTCCCACTGCCACTCTCTCCCCGTGGCTTGGCCCCCCTCTTGGGACCCTGTCGTGCACCCTTGACGACCTTCTTATTTCCCTTTGTACAAAGAGAAATATCCTCATCACCCTCATATATTCGTTGATGTCCTAAAGACTGCGAGTTGCATCTCAACTCCTCAAGGAAAAAATCATCCCAAAGTCTCTCCCAAGTAGGCATGACCTCCCGAGAAACAATGCCTCGTAAAAATGAACCCCAAGGTTTGGAAAATATGTTTAAATATGTCCTCACCATAAAGTCTATTTCCAAAATCTCTCTGACTGCTGCTAACTCATCTATGATCTGAGTGAATTTTCCAAGGCAAGAAGTGGTCAATTCAGTCTTGAGCATCTGAATTCTCTTGAGTTTCTCCTGCAAAACCATCTTATGATTCTGGTTGGGACTCTGGTAAAATATTGCACAAGGATTCCCACATCTCAAATGCATAGTCTTTACCAATCAAGTGGGGTATGTTGTTATCTCTCACTTCATCAAAAATAATATGTTTCTCATTGGTGTTTTTCTTCCTGAAATCTTCATCCAACAATGGTGATAGAGAAGGTGCAGGAGGAATCACCACGAGATATTGAACTATATCCCATAGTTCAAGATCCTCCAAGATGAAAATGATCCTAGTCTTCCAAGGGGACCAGTTTCTAGGTCCAAATATCCTGTCCTATGCCCACATATAGGATACTGACATATATTCCCATTGAACTCACATTGATTCTACAACTACAAAAGAGAACTACCTCAAACCTGTCAACACAGGTGTGAAAAGAGGCAGTCAAATTACAACGTCACTCCTGACAGAACATGTGTGAAAAGAGGTTGTAAAAAATCAAACTCACTCCTAGAAATATAGGTGTGAAAAGAGGCTAAAACTAGGTCCAACAACAGTCCTACAATTTTCACACAAATCATTATCAACAAGATGCCAAGAAATCTGCCCACTAGCTATCAAAAATTGTCTACAAGATGTTGTCCAAAATCAACAAGATTTAGCCACCAAGGGCTCTGATGCCATGAAGAAATCTGAGGTCCTAATAGGCGGCCAACTAGGTCTATCTTTGACTTGAGATTGGCTCTAAGTTTTAACTGTCTAACTCTTCTTTGCTACTGTTTTATAACAACAAACTGTTCAAGATTTTTTTTGCTGTTTAGTTATGGTTACATAATCTTTTAAGGTTCTCTAGCATGTAGTTTTAATATCCCATAGGTTAGCACATGCATACCTCAAATATATAACACACCTCTAGATATTTACAACTAATATAATGTTGTTCTAAACTCTAGCATGCATGAAATTAGGACACAAGAGTTTTTGGTTAGCACGAATCCAGATAAAACCCCCTGGGGAAAACCAGTTTGGAATATAAGTCTATATATGTGATGTAAATAATGTGAGATACAACAAGTACATGAAAGAAATGAACCTTATACAAAGTCATCCCCTCTCAAGATGAAATACAAGTCCAAGAAGGTGAATGTGCCCAAGCATGGTGCACCCTCCTCATTTTTTTCTCAATCCCACTCAAATCTTGTGCCCTTTCTCCTTGTTTCCTTGTAGAAGAAACACTTGCAAAAAAATTTGACCTTGTGTGCTACCTCTCCAACAAGACACTCCAAACAACAATATGACAAGTGTAAGACCTCCATGCTAGGTGTGCACACTCCTCCTATAGTGTGACCTCCTCCAAGTAAGCATGAACACCACAAAACAATGGAAGCCAAAGCCTCCTAGAGACCTCCATGGAATGGGGTGCCCTTGCTTCCCTCATCCAATGATTCCATTACCATATCCATTGCTCTCCTCTTCCTCTCCAAGTGAACAAAAGATAGAATGATCCTCCTTAGGTCCTATGTACCCATATTTAACCTCCATAAGGAAACCTAAGAGATGGATGTCTAATATCTCTCCATCCATTCTCTAATAAAAGGTTGAGATCATCCCACAATAATCTCACTGAGAAACCCACTTTGGGTTAAGTTCCCTAAGTTCACTTTATGTCCCCTCATTCACCCACAAAGTGAAAAATTAATCACTTTTTCCTAAGTGAAAAAAATTCAAATTTTTGACTTAAGGGAAGTCAAAGTTGAATTAGACATAAAGTACATGGTACACAGCACCAAAGTATTTCCCACTTGTGGTTAGAGACTCAAAACCACAAGGGGAAAACTTCCCAAGGTACCCAAATCTCAACACAACCCACCATACAATATCTCTAAAGGGGATCTTTGACCTCCAATTGTAATATGGTTGATCCTATAATGACATGGATGGAAGGATTGGGTATCAATTCCTTGCCAATGGGAACAATAGGAAAATAAGTCCCTTAGGTCCTAGATGAATATTCTAGTGACCAAGTTCCATGAACACAACTGTGCCTTGTATACTAGGATATCATTATCCTTAGAGTGGGATATGGGTGCCATAAGAAGCTTTTATGCACCAAGGATGGGTATTAGAGATGTAATCATGGTTGGGGTAGAAATAAATGGAATCAAGCCCTAATTTAATATTCTTGAGTTGATGGGACATGTTCAAGGCCTTGAAACACAACATAGACCCTTTAAAGTGGATCTTTGGCATACAAATGGGATATGGGCATGAACAAGGGTTTTTACATGCTAGGTCCTTGACCATAATCAAGGGAGGAAAACAAGGGCCTTACACCATAAATGGATCTCTAAGTCTCATTGGCCATGAACATGATCTCAAACCACAACACAAGACATTTAGAGGCAATGGCCTTCAAGTGGAATACATGTATTGTTATGAAGTATTTTGTGATAGGGATGGGTGTATTAAGGTATTGACCTTGTTCAAGGGAGGAAAATAAGGCCTTTGGGTTCTTTATGAAGGCTATAGGAGTCAAGGTCCATAACAATGCCATAAACCACATAACGTATCCTCTATAGGGCATAATTGTCCTTCGAGTGAGAGATGGGTACCATTACAATGTTTCATGAATAAAAGATAAGTCTCCAATCATTAAATATGGTTTGGGGAGAAATGTAGGGAATCAAACACTAAATGAATATTCTTGGGTTATTATTCCATGATCAATATCTTGAACTACAATAGAGGCCATGTAGAGGGATCTTTTTCATACAAGTGGGATAGGGGTGCCATTAAGAGTTTTTGTGTAGTGGGGATGGGTCTTAGGAAATTGACCATGATTGGGGGAGGAAAATAAGGTGCTTAATCCCTAAAATTATTCTTATAGTTATTATGGGACATGAATGATTATTAACCACCATAAAACCATCTAAAATGTTCCATTGTTCTTTAGAGGGATATGGGAACCATTAGGAGGTTTTGTATGCAAGAGATGGTTCTCAGGACTTTGGCCCAAAATGAAGCTTCTAGGGAGATAATTGGAAATGCTTATTCTTTGAGAAATGTCACAACCTCAGATACTATTGCATCATCCTAGTTGTCCTCAATGGATGCCAATATAGGTTTGTCCAACAATGATGTGATTTGTAGACATTTGCATAGATATTCTAAAGTTTCCTCCCCCTCTAGCATGAAACAACAATGATTTAATGGATTTCAAAGTTGAGGTGATGCCGAGGGACTTAATTGTTGTAAGGTACCAAATGTATTATAATTATGCAAAACATACACATTCCAACAAATACCAATGAAACAACAAAATATAGAGAATCACAACACTAAAAATGATACCTTTATCGATAGAAATCCAAGTTCACTTGCCTCTTCGAAGGGGAAACCTCCAGTAGAGAAGATCTCTATTACTATAATTCTCAATACAACCTTTCTCATGACTTCTAGTCTTATTTATACTAATTATACCTTCTAAAGGACATTCTAGAGGAAGATCTTTCTAGAAGCAGAAGCTCATATTAAGTATTCTTACATTAGACTTGTTCAAATGATTAAATAGGCCTTATTAACTAATGTTGGCCTTTATTACATGGAAAATATATTATTTTACCTACGTGAGGGGTTAGGGAAGCTAGGTCCCTAACATGCCCTCCCCCTTGAAGAATAGCCTTGTCCTCAAGAATGGAGATGATGAAATTGTTGCATAATGGTAGCTAGATCCCAATAGGGATGATTTTAAGGATATAAATTTATTTTGAAATGTAGAAACCTTGGCGAATCTTACTAATCCTTCATATTCCAACTATAAATGATGGGCGATATTTTTGTAAAAATATTCAAATTTCTAAGGATTTTATATAGTTTTTATCAAATTTTGGCGATTTTTGAGGTAAAATAATTTTATCCTATAGAATTTGGGCGAATCATTTTTAAAATAGCGAATCTCGTTTTTGGAAAAACCATGGAAAATTAGCCCATGAGCGAAATTTAGCCCCTAAAATCATCCATGGATCCCAAGTGGCATCTTCCAGAGTTGTATCCTTCCACTGAACTAACACTTCCTTGATGGTTCTCTGATGAAGATGATGATCACGCTAGTCCAAGACTACTTGGGGATACAACTAAATGGAACCTTCTTCATCCAACTTAGGGAGACTGGTTTGAGTCTGGAAATGAGTTCAAATCACTTTCTTTAAGCATGAGAGATGAAAAATTGAATGGAGCTTAGAATGACTGGGCAAAGCCAACTGGTAGGCCACGATCCCATGCTTGAGAATTGTATAAGGACCATAAAATTTGGGGGAAATTTTCTTACATTGTTCAATTTTGACTGAAGTCTATTTATAAGGCTGCATATGAAGAAACACCTAGTCCCCTTTAGCAAATTGACATTCAGAACGACCCTAATATGATTTTTTCTTAATGTGATTCTAAGCCATGACTAAATTTTCTTTGAGAGTACGGAGAATGAATGCTCAGAATATAAGATGTTTTTCTACCCCTTGAACCTTGGAGATACCTGACATGTATGAGAAAACCAATGACAAACTTTTCTCGTAGAATGCTTCAAAAGGATTCATGTTAGTGGAAATATAGTAATATGTGTTGAACCACCATTCAACTAGGGGTAACAAATGAGCCCATTTAGTTTTTTTATTGGATGAAAAATAACGCAAATATGTTTCCAAACACTTGTTGACAACTTCCATTTTCCCATCAGTTTGGAGATGATAGGAAGTTCTAAGATGCAATCTGGAGTCAAAACAATTCTTGCCAAAAATTACTAGTGAAATTTGGTTCTCGGTTAGAGACAACAAAATGAGGCATGCCATGGAGTTTGAATATATTATCCATAAAAATATGAGCCATTGTGGATGCAGTGAATGGGTGTTGAAGACCACATAAATGAGCATATTTGGAAAGACTATCTGCTACCACCATGATGAGTGAATTATTGATCGATTTAGGTAAGCCAACAATGAAATCCATGGAAATATCCCTCCAAATAGCAGGTTGAATCATGAGGGTTGGATTGTTCTTGGATCTTTGACTGTTTCTCCCTTATTGCATTGACAAGTATCAAATTCAACCTCAAAGGTGTGGATGCCCTGTTTCATACTATCCCAGAAAAAATAATGTTTGACCTGTTCATAGGTTTTGGTAAATCCGAAATGCCCACCTATGGGTGACACATGAAACTCAGAGAGTAATGTGGGTTTAAGGTTAGAATATTTGTTGAATACAGGTGACCTTTATAGGAAAGATCTTCATTGTGCCAAGAGTACCCTGGAGAAGCTTGAGGATATTGTTGTAATTTTTGGATTAGGATAGAAAGTTTGGGGTCTTGCAACCATTTCTGGAAAACGACCTAAAGCCAATCCGCAACAAAGAATGAGAGGGAAAAAAGGGACCCTTCTTCTTTATATTTCCTTGAAAGAGAATAAACAAACACTTTTTATTTTCCCTTATTGTAGATGATCTCATAATCATAGACAAATAGCTTGGTCACCCGTTTTTGTTGCTCTAGGTAGGAAATTATCTGCTCTAGAGATAAGGATGCCTGAGATCCACCAAGAGATAAGGATGCAAGAGATCCACTCCATGAAAAATAGCCAACATTTCCTTTTCATAGGTTGATTGGCCCAAATGTCATTTTGATAGTTGTTTGCTAGTGAAATACAAAGGTCGACCATATTGCATGAGGATTTCCCCAAGGCCTTTCCATGACACATCACATTCTAGAATAAAAGTCTTGGTGAAGTCAGGTAGTGCCAGGACAAGAGTAGTTCACATAGCCTCTTTCAAGTCTTGGAAGGACTAATTAGCTATTGGAGTCCAAATGAAAGTATTCTTTTAAAGGAAAGTAGTGATATTAGTTGGAATTTTTCCATAATTCCGAACAAACTTGTGATAATAGCATGTTAAACCCAAGAACCCATGCAATATTTTAAGAGTTTAAGGGAGAATCCAATCCTTCATAGCTTCAATTTTTTTAGGACCCACCTGTACACCATCCTTTCCTACAATATGACCCAGATACTCAACTTCAGAGGCACCAAAAGCACATTTAGATTGTTTTATAAAAAGTTTGTTCTTAGACAATAGATTGAGAACTTGATCCACATGAGTGAGATGCACATGCCAAGTATTGCTATATATGAGAATATAATCAAAGAAAACTAAGACAAAATGACATAGGAAAGGATGGAATACATGATTCATGAGACTTTGAAAAGTGGAGGAAACATTACACAGGCCAAATTCCATGACCAAGAACTCATAGTGAACCTCATGAGTTCGAAAGAAAGTCTTGGGGATTTCTTCTTCTTTCATACATATCTAGTGGTATCCAAAACAAAGATCAATTTTTGTAAAGTATTGAGCACCACTCAATTCATCCAAAAGGTCATGAATGACAAGAATGAGAAATTTGTCTTTGATTGTGAGTTTGTTAAGGGTCCAAAAATTAGGACGCATGCACCGAGTGCCTTCTTTCTTGAGTACCATGACTACTAAAGAATAATATGGGCTAGTACTAGGATGGATAACACCAACTTCTAGAAAATCTTGAACATTTTTCTCATTTTTTTTTTTTTTTTGAAAATGGATGACGATAAGGGAGAACACTGGGAGGAAGACTTCCTGGTACTAGAGGAATGAAATGATGATGGGCACCATGGGAAGGGGGAATTCCATGGCGAGTTTTAAAAATAGCTCAGTGTCTGGAGAGTATATATTGGAGCTGGAGAGTATATATTGGATGACAGGGTGCACAAAGGGTGTCTCAACGATGTGAATGGAATTGAGTTGGGAAATAATGCCAGAATGGACTTTTTTAGTAGCTTTTACATTCAATTGGAGATGATGATCTCAGGTGAGCCTTCTTTGATGCCTTGGAATTTATATTGTTTTCCCTCCTATTGTAATTGCATTGTGAGGTCCTTAAAGTCCATGAGGATGGGTTTGAGAGTGCATAACCATTCATCACTAGGAATAATGTCACAACCACCCACGTCGATAGAAAACATACGATATTTCAGGTTGTACTGACCAATTTGTAGGCACAAATTTTCACAACACCCACCACATTTCATGGAACCTCCAGTGGCAATCATGATTTGAAAATTATTGAAGACACAAATATAGCAATTGATTTCCTGGGAAATGTGATGGTGAATAAAATTAAGGGTGATGCCATTTCTGACAATGATTATAAATTTCCTATGCTTAATGTAGCCAATTTGATTGAGGGTTTGGGGAGCAGAGAATACAGTGAGGGTGTGCAGCGAAATCAACAGTTCAATTTTTTGGTGGATTAGTGGGCGAAGTAGGATCATATGTTGGGGGTATCTCTTCCATAGGGGAAAATTCATCCTCCTCATCAACAACATCCTCATAAATGGCCATAAAAATATTATATTCCTTGCACTTGTGCCCTGGAAATGATACGTCGTCACAATTATAGAAAAGACTCTTGAGTTGGCATTCAAACATTTTTTCCCAAGTTAATTTCTATATCTTGAGAGGGGTGGAATGAGGGGAAGTATTTGTAGGTCGAGGGCGAGGAAGGAAAGAGGGTTTTTTATTCTAGGAAAATACAACCTATTGTGCTTCTTTGGCGGGTTTAGTAGCTTCCAACAAAGTTTGGGGGTGAGCCATGAGGACCTGGGAGCATATTTCATCCTTTAGGACACTAATAAAACATTCCCCGAAGAAGGAATCTGCCATGCCCTTAGTTATGAAATACAAGTGCTCAAAGGAGGTTATAAATTATTCCATTATGCCAGACTATATCAACTTAGTCAAACAAACTATGTTGGCATGTTTACATGCAGAGTATGCTTGTCATTGATGGAAAGAAAAACAAAAATGATGACATGGTTACAGGGAGAGTGTGCTTGTCATTGATGGCGAGAACAACAACGAGGATGACATATTGGCAGAAATGATGGCAAATATGAAAGAAACGATTATAACATCGAGAATTATTGTCTATAAGCTCAGGAGGAATAACACAGAGTTGCACATAGAGCGCAAGTGTCTTCCAGGGCCGAGGTTAACTTCATTGCCAAATCTCAAGAGAGATAACATTCTTAGAAACGCAGATGAGACCCAAACTCATCAGGACTCCCAGAAGGATCAAAGGTCGAGGCCTTTGACACTTAGAAATTCTTCCAGTGGGGAGGAAGCATCAACTTAGGAGGAGGAGCAACAACGACCATTGGATCAGATTCCAGACAGGAGGAATGAGTGCACAAAGAAGAGGAGAACACATCTCAGTCGTTAGATCTGAGTACATGGACCAATAGTCGTTGGATCCCAAGGAAAGTGCACGAGACAAATTTCAAAGTCATCGAAACCGTCCATTGTTAGGGTTGTTAGGTGGCAGTAGATCCAGGAGTTCGAAGAATCAAACTTCAGAATATTTGCGAGCTTAGCCAGAAAAGCTAGCACCCACTGTGTAGATTTCTCAGAAAGGGAAAAGGTTCCAAAGGGATGAGCGCATTGAGGTTTTCTCAGTAACTGCCAGAACGGAGTGATTGCATCTGCCAGAGAATTCGAAGAGGCTTCAAGGTGATCACCAGAGGAGCTGAAGAGTCTCGAGGTAACTGATAGTGGTATGAAGATTAATCATAGAGAAAATTGACAGATGGAAAAGTATCGAAGACTGTAACTTCCAGAGAATCCAAAGAATCCCAATATAACGACCATTCATGATGAACAATCTGGGTATAACCGCAAAGAATACGAAGAGTTGCCAGGATGATCTGGCAAAGGACTTGGCATGAGAAAGACATGCAGAACAGAGAAGAATGTTTGCTTCTTCGATAGCTAGGCATGCAGGTAGAAGGAGACTGTGAGCTCAATCTGAAGTTGAGTTGAGAGACGCAACAAATGACATGCAGAGGTAGCATAGAGCATAAAAATAGAAGAGAAGTTGAACAGAATGGGAGGTTGTGTAGGACAAAAAAGAGCAGAGCATAGAAACACTACAGAGGATAAAACACAGAAGAACAAAAAGCACAAGGGGATGCAATAAGGAAGACACTAATGCAGGCATAGTAGAGCAATGTAGTAGAACAATGATGTGAATGGTAAGCCATTGATAAATCGTGTATCAATGTAATAACTTTTAGCAAGAAACGATTTATATCTTAGGGTGGTAGGGCGGTGCTAGGGAGGATAGTCGTCCTCAGAGTTTCAAGTGGGTGCTTGAACACAAGGAGTTGTAGCTTCCATCTGGTTGCAGCCAGAAAAACCAGGGTGGCAGGGTGGTGCAAGGGAGAACTATTGTTTTCTATTAGACAGGTTGGTGCCTGTGTGACTAGAAGTTGGTGCTTCCATCGAGTTAGTGCTGGAAAACTCAGGGAGTTGGTGCTTCCTTCTAGTGGGTGCTAGAGAAACAAGAGAGTTGGTGATCTCAGCAAGTTGCAGTTTGTATAGGTTGGTTCTTGTGTGGCTGGAAATTGGTGCTTCCATCCAGTTGGTGATGGAACAAAAAGGGAGTTGGTACTTCCTTCTAGTGGGTGCTAGAGAAACCAAAGAGTTGGTGCTCTCAACAAGTTATTGCTTGTAAAACAGAGGTGGTAGCCTCAAAAGGAGTTGGTGCTCATAAGAATGA
>SNQJ01S0001090.1:306287-350459 GCA_010110895.2 Picea sitchensis
AAAAGCTAGCACCCACTGTGTAGATTTCTCAGAAAGGGAAAAGGTTCCAAAGGGATGAGCGCATTGAGGTTTTCTCAGTAACTGCCAGAACGGAGTGATTGCATCTGCCAGAGAATTCGAAGAGGCTTCAAGGTGATCACCAGAGGAGCTGAAGAGTCTCGAGGTAACTGATAGTGGTATGAAGATTAATCATAGAGAAAATTGACAGATGGAAAAGTATCGAAGACTGTAACTTCCAGAGAATCCAAAGAATCCCAATATAACGACCATTCATGATGAACAATCTGGGTATAACCGCAAAGAATACGAAGAGTTGCCAGGATGATCTGGCAAAGGACTTGGCATGAGAAAGACATGCAGAACAGAGAAGAATGTTTGCTTCTTCGATAGCTAGGCATGCAGGTAGAAGGAGACTGTGAGCTCAATCTGAAGTTGAGTTGAGAGACGCAACAAATGACATGCAGAGGTAGCATAGAGCATAAAAATAGAAGAGAAGTTGAACAGAATGGGAGGTTGTGTAGGACAAAAAAGAGCAGAGCATAGAAACACTACAGAGGATAAAACACAGAAGAACAAAAAGCACAAGGGGATGCAATAAGGAAGACACTAATGCAGGCATAGTAGAGCAATGTAGTAGAACAATGATGTGAATGGTAAGCCATTGATAAATCGTGTATCAATGTAATAACTTTTAGCAAGAAACGATTTATATCTTAGGGTGGTAGGGC
Organism: Picea sitchensis; assembly: GCA_010110895.2. NCBI lineage: Eukaryota > Viridiplantae > Streptophyta > Pinopsida > Pinales > Pinaceae > Picea > Picea sitchensis. The sequence goes on from SNQJ01S0001090.1 coordinate 307,016, forward strand.
GGTGCTAGGGAGGATAGTCGTCCTCAGAGTTTCAAGTGGGTGCTTGAACACAAGGAGTTGTAGCTTCCATCTGGTTGCAGCCAGAAAAACCAGGGTGGCAGGGTGGTGCAAGGGAGAACTATTGTTTTCTATTAGACAGGTTGGTGCCTGTGTGACTAGAAGTTGGTGCTTCCATCGAGTTAGTGCTGGAAAACTCAGGGAGTTGGTGCTTCCTTCTAGTGGGTGCTAGAGAAACAAGAGAGTTGGTGATCTCAGCAAGTTGCAGTTTGTATAGGTTGGTTCTTGTGTGGCTGGAAATTGGTGCTTCCATCCAGTTGGTGATGGAACAAAAAGGGAGTTGGTACTTCCTTCTAGTGGGTGCTAGAGAAACCAAAGAGTTGGTGCTCTCAACAAGTTATTGCTTGTAAAACAGAGGTGGTAGCCTCAAAAGGAGTTGGTGCTCATAAGAATGATAATGTACAGAAAATAAAGATTACTTATCATATCAAGAAGAAGAGGTTTTCTCCCTTTATGGGTTTCCTTAGGAATATCTGTCTCTATGTGTTTCATGTGTGTGATTGATGGTGAATATTCTATTGCTTACTTCACTGAAATATTTTGATCATCATTGAGTGTTTTGTAATGAGATTAAAATGGTTATAATTGTTTAAGCACAATAACAACTGATTCACCCCCCCTCAGTTGTCCAACAATTGGTATCAGAGCCGGTTCCTTTTATCTAAGGGTAGATCCTAGAGATTAAACATGACTAGCCATGAAGGAACTTCAACCAACAAGGTCCCTTTGCTCAATGGAACAAAATTTGCCTTCTGGAAAGGTAGGATGAGAACCTACATAATGGATTTAGGTGAAGATGTCTGGAATGTGGTAGAGACTGGTTATGAAAATCTAGTTGTACTAGCTTCTTAGGATGAAAAGATATAATTCATCTTCAACGCTAAGGCTATGAATGCTATTCTGAGTGGGCTTGCAGAAGCATAATTTGTAAAATTTATGCACTTAGAATCTGCCAAAAAAATGTGGGAAAAACTCATTAGCAGTTATGAAGGTAATGAGAAGGTAATAAATGCCAAGCTTCAAACCTATGTATTACAATTTGAACATATAAACATGAAAGAATATGAAACTGAAAAGAAGTACAAATCCAAGAGATTTGATAAAAAAAAAGGTTTATGTGTAAACGATGATGACTCCTCAGAAGACATAGATAACAATTCATCTTGTGAAGATAAAGTGAATGATTTTATGCTTATGGCCATGGGAGACATTGATGATGAATACACATGTGGTGACACGAATGAAGAAGAAGTTATGGTTGATATGGAAGGATAACTAATAAGTGCCTTAGAAGAGATTGACAGACTCAAACTTAAGAAAATAAATCAAAAGAAATTGTTGATATAATTCGAGAAAGACAGTAAACAACCTAATGAAGATTTTTCCTTGCTAAAAGTGGAATTAGAAGAGGCAAATAAAATAGAGGACATTTTGAAAAAATAGTTATTAGATAATAAGGCAAGATGTGAAGCCTTGGAAGAAGAGGTAGTAAAAACCAGAAAATAGATGGAGAAGTTTAAAGCATTGTATGTCCAAAATCTTCCAAGCATTAAAGCCTCAACAGAACTAAACGACATTCTGAGCAAACAAAGATCTCCAAAGTTGAAAATTGGTTTGGTTTATGAAGAGGGATCAAGTAGTGGTAAGCCAAGCAACAAAGAATCCATCAAGTTTGTCAAATCTACAACCAATTGACAACAACAAACCTGCAGAAACAAAGGAAGATAATCAACCGCCAAGGAGGAGTGAAGAAAAAGGTACCAGAACTGAATATGTAGAACAAAGAAATAATACACCCTCTTCTCTAGGAAATCATCAGCATGGAAGAAATTGACCTGCTCAAAGAAGACAACCATTTTCCAAGTACAAATATTTTTTCTATGGATATTGTTTTTACTGTTTTAACTTTGGCCACAATGCTGTAAATTGTTCCTCAATATTTAGACATGAGCAATCAAGACACCCAAGGAATAAATATCTGCCACAACAAAGAATGAGACAACCAAGTAACAAACAACAACATAATGCAAATCATGTGATGGCTGGGAAAAAGATGCAGATTGAGCATAACAATCATTATGATCCTTTATTCAATGATCTAGAATGTTACATCTACCATAATTATGGACATAAAGATGCAGACTGTCGCTTAAAGAACTATAAGTCGGATTCAAATCACAGAGCTGAAAACGTCAAGGTTTGGAAAAAGAAAGAAGGTGAAAAATGTGGTCTAGTACTTTCAACTCAAAAAAAAAGGACCACTGGTATATAGACAATGGATGTTCCAAGCACATGACTGGAGACAAGGATAAGTTTATGTCTATAAGTAAAATAAAAATCAGATAATTGGTGATATGAATAAAGGAGTTCAGACAAGAAGGAAATTGATTAATGTCTCAGAACAATCTCAGATTGCCTTTCTGTCTTTTATTGAACCTAAAGACTTTAATGCAACCAACGAAGATGACCATTGGGTTAAAGCCATGAATGATGAAATTGACCAGATTGAGAAAAACAATACTAGGGAGATGGTTCCTAAACCTGAAGGTAAAAAATGTCATAGGTCCCAAATGGGTCTTTAAGAATAAACTCAAAGAGCAGGTTACAAACATAGTGGTTCAGCTAAATTATATTCCTTCCTCAGACCAAATAGTTGGTATCTTTACTAAACCCTTAGCCATGAAACCATTTGAATATCTCCGTCATAAGTTGGGTGCCATTCCTTCTCTCACTTAAAAGAGTCCATCCTGTCAAGGGGAGTTTGTGTTGGTTGAATATATGATACCTTTGAAAATTACTGCAACAACTCAGGGGGATCATGTTTTCTTTGACATTGATGTCAAAGGGGGAGAAAAGGTGTGGTCTGGATGCTACAGTTGGAGGTCTAAGTAGAACAGTGTATTCCTTCATGGTTGCCATCAATGCCAAAGGGGGATATTGTTGGCATGTTTACATACAGAGTATGCTTGCCATTGATGGAAAGAAAAACAACAACGATGGCATGGTTACAGGCAGAGTGTGCTTGTCATTGATGTCAAGAACAACAACAAGGATGGAATATTGGCAACAATGATGGAAAATAGGAAATCAATGATGATAGCATCGAGAATTGTTGTCTACAATATCAAGAGGAATAACGCAGAGTTGCACGCAGAGCACAAGTGTGTTCGAGGGCCGAGGTTAACTTCATTGCCAAAGCTCAGGAGAGATAGTATTCTTAGAAACGCAGATGAGACCCAAAATCATCAGTACTCATAGAAGGATCAAAGGTCGAGGCGTTTGACACTTAGAAATTATTCCAGTCGGGAGGAAGCATCAACTCAAGAGGAGGAGCGACAACGACCATTGGATCAGAGTCCAAACAGGAGGAACGAGCGCACAGAGAAGAGGAGAACAGAGCTCAGCCTTTAGATCTGAGTATGTGGAACAATAGTCATTGGATCCCAATGAAAGTGCACGAGACAAGTTTCAAAGTCATCAGAACCATCCATCGTCAGGGTTGACAGATGGTAGTAGATCTGGGAGTTTGAAGAATTGAACTTTAGAATATTTGCAAGGGGTAGAGTGGAGTCAATCCTAGCCATTGATGCTGGGAAGGACACATGGCAAGAGATCAACATTTCACTGACTCACGAACTGGAAAATTCAAAGGTGAGAGTTGTAGGAACTCGCGATGTCTGAGTTCACGAGTTGATCTGAGCCCATAGATCATGGGGAGTTGTGGACCATTAGATCCATTGGATTTGCAAGGATGATATGCTCAGGTGAAAATCTTCGAGAGATGAAGTCACGAAATTTGAATTCATGATTTGATTTGGACCATTGGATCATGGAGAGTCGTGGATCGTCGATCCGATGTAAGCAGATATCAGGAAATCGAGATTCAAAGAAAGGAGGTGCTCTAACCTTAGACATCGTGAAATGCAAAGTCCCGATGAAATATGGACTGTTAGATCATAGAGGGTTCTGGAACATTGATTTGGAACGATGAAGAACAAAGTCTGAGTTCTCGAAGAATAGATCTAGACCATTGAAATATGCAATATCGTGGGCCATCGATTGGACAAGAGTTGAATCACGAAATGCGAAGTCCCAATATGATCTGGGCCATTAGATCACCAAGGATCGTGGGCCATTGATCTGGAGCAGGTTTCAGAAAATCAAAAGTCGAGAGAAGGGAGGTCAGTAGTCCTCCAACTTTGTGAAACACGAAGTCCCGATAAGATCTGAACCATTGGATCACAGAGGGTTGTGGGACATCGATCTCACATAGAGCGTTGAATTAGGAATCAGGAGTTGGAAGAGTCAGGGTTGGCTCACATTCAAACACCTGACACGCGAGGTTACGATTTGATCACAACCATTGATCGAGGTAGCATTGTGGACCGTTAATATGAAACTGCAAACTAAGTTAGCGAGGTCACAAAACGCAAAGCGCTCGAATGTTTGTGATGCATACCTCCACCTCAGCAGGGTCCACTGACCTCCTGGTCTTCATATCTTCAAATTCCTGTGCCGAAATGGCTCCTTGGTCCCTGCTGGAACCTCCAACACTTAATGACCACATTTCCTTTTCTAAACTCCTGTTGCGCAAACATGCACTTAGACGCGAGCCTCCACTTCATGTGACCCCTGGCATGACTACAGTCTTAACCCAAAAAGGTGCATTGCGATTTCGCAACTTGGGTGTTTGTATGTGATCCACCCCGACTCCTATGATTCCCAAAATCCTGAAATGGGATAATGGTCTCTACCTCCTCCCTTAAATCCTCCTGATGTGACCCCTTTATATGACCTGGGGCCCAACCTCCAAGCGTGTCTGGATTTCATGTGTAAGGGATTCCCGATGTATCTTTTCTCCCTTTTCTTGATATCCAAGATGTCGAAATTTCCTCGCCACAGATCAATGGCTCAGATCCTCTGAGATATGACGGTTCTTGTCAAATCACAAACTCGGGCCTCACGAGTTCCCACAATTCTCCCCTTTGAATTCTTCGATGTATGAATAAACGAAATCTTGATTGCTCACCACACGTCCCCTTTGATGGATAGTACTGATGATTTCGGGACTTCACGTTTCACTAAGTCGAAAGGATTCTCCCCTCAGATCTTTCGATCCCCAAAATGTCGATATTCTCCCTGGAAAATCAATAGCCTGGATCTCTCCTCGATCAATGACTCAGATATTTTCTCGAACTCGAATTTCGCGAGTTCTTATAATTTTTCCCCTTGAATTCTCTGAGTCGCGAGTCAACGAAATGATGATCTGCTACCACCTGTCCTCTGACTATGGATGGTCCCTATGTTTTTGGGACTTCATGTTTCACGATATCCACTCTCCTTTCTACCTTCAAATGGTTAATGTGTGTGCACCTTACCTCTAGATCAACGACTGTTGATCCACGCACTCAGATCTAACAGATGGGAACTGTTCTCCTCTTGCGCTCACTTTTGTGTGTTTGGACGTGAGTTTCAATGCTCCATATCTCCTCTTCTAGAGCTGATCTAATGGTTGTTGTCATTCCTCCTCCTAAGCTTTGGATTTCTCCCCAGACTTGGAAGAATTCAATTGTTTTCAAAGGCCTTGACCTTTGATTCTCCTGTTGTGAGCTGGATGTTTTGAGTCTTACCCGTGTTCTAAATACATTGTCTCTCTTGATCTTTGGGACTTGAAATAAGTCCACTCTTGAACACTCCTTGTGATATCTCTTATGAGATTTAAAATCGCTCAATCTCTAAGGGACTCGGCCCGTTTGCGTCTTCCTTAGAATAATTCTGGTGCTTCTGCTAGCATACTCCGTGCTCAACCTCCTGATCTTTGGAACTTGAAACAAGTTCTCTCTGTGCGGACTCCTTGCGCTCTGATCAACCTTCAACTGGATGTCATCAAAACGTCGACTGAGTGCTGGCCTGGTGCACTCCTTGCACAGGTCTTCCTTCAGAGTGTTCACAACTCTGCCTCCTTGGCTTCAATTGCTCGGACCTCAAAGATCTCTATCCCTTCTGTCCCTCGAAGAGATATAAGTGCCCTCTTGGAAACTTATGCTCAAGCACTCCTTGCTGAGATGAAAAGGTATTTAGTAAATATGTAAGTGTATTCTCTTTGAAACTTCCCTTATCTCTGAACTCGAAACAAAGTTCTCCTTGTGCACTCCTTGCACTCGCTCAATGCCCACCTGGTAGAACTTCACATAATCCTCAACAATTTTGTCTTCTCTATATTCCCTCCTCAACACAATATTTCCTCCAAGATGTTCAGTAACCTTGAGGTTCTCCTTTGAGTTTATGATTCCTATGGTGCTCCCTCCTGGTAGGTTCTTTTCTGAATTCTACAGAACTTAGATGTGCACTCTTTGCACTAGCTCACAGAGTCCTCCGCACTCTGTCATGCAACCCCTTGCATTAAGACACAAAGAACTCAAACTAAAATCAGAAAAACCATAGATAGGAAATTATATATGTCCTTGCAGATGAGATATAACATACATCTACAACATAAAATAACACAAAGTTGACATTTGTTCCATTACACATAAAACACATGAACACACAAATAATGTTATGCAGGAAAAACTACTTTTTATATTAATCTCAGAATGCTTGTTACAATGTGTACAAAGCTCATACTGCTACAGAGTCTTGACTCTCTCTTTTATTCTTCTATCCTAATCTCATCTGCCCTCTAATGAATCCTAGATACTAATATCTTTTTACAAAAGAGGGGCTCCTTGGGCCTTCCCTTCAAGCTACCTACCCTCATTAATTTACAATGAATTACATTCAATGGATGTCTAGTCCGAATCGGATCTATATCTTATCAGCTTGTCAACCATTAAAGGTGACCTTATATACTATCTGCACAAAGACATTGATTTGGATCTTCTAGCCTTACAATCATTTAATTACATTTTAAAATTTTAAATGAGAGGGTTGGTGCCTCTCCCTTCCTTGAATGCGCACTGAATGTGTTATCTAGCTGGTGCATTGCTGGGTTGGAGCGATTCTCCTACATCAGTTTGGCTCATGGTCATAGCCAAGGTCACATCGTCAAAGGCTTAAGGGAGGAGCTATCATGTCTCTAGGATCCACATCAGATATCACTGAGATCGCGAAGCGCCCTTTTGATTAGCGAGCAGTCACAACCAACGGTCACGTGGAGAGAGAGTAGAGGAAGGAGCTAGCGTTTCTAAGCTCCACCTCAGAGTTTCATGAGTTGGGAAAATTGAGGTGACTCGCAGTTGATCACCCAAAATGACTGATGGTTAGGACTAAGGTCACCACCGATGGTCATGTGAAAGGAAGGGGCTTAGCCAGGAAAGCTAGAGCCCACTGTGTATATTTCTTAGAAAGGGAAAAGGCTCCAAAGGGATGAGAGCATGTAGGTTTTCTCAGTAACTACCAGAATGGAGTGACTACATCTTCTAGAGAATTTGAAGAGGCTTTAGGTTGATTGCCAAAGGAGATGAAGAGTCTTGAGTTAACTGTTAGTGGTATGAAGATTAATCATATAGACAATTGATAGATGGAAATGCGTCGAAGACTGTAACTTCCTAAGAAGACGAACAATCTCAGGATAATGACCACTGATGAATAACAAACTCAGGATGATCGCCAGAGAGTACAAAGAGTTGAGTGTATTCCATGGTAGAGGACTTGGCATGATAAATATGCGCAGAATAGAGAAGAGATGGTTGCTTCTATAGAGAGTTATTCATGTGGGTTGAAGCATGCTGTGAGCAAGAGTTGAAACACACAGAAGAGGCGCATCACATTGAATGGAAATAATACATAGAGCATAAAGCACAAAATAAAGAGACAGAACATAAATGCTTATCTGAGAGAGGAAGATAAAGCTAAGGTGCACATGCATAGACAAAGCATAAGAACATATAGCTCAAGGAGATGTGAGCAGGAAGAAACTGATGCAACCAAAGCAAAGCAATGTAGCAAAACAATGAGGAGACTGGTAATCCATTGATGAACAATGTATCACTGTAATAAATTTCAGTAAGAAAAAAATTATATTTCAGGGTGGTAGGGAGGTTCTAGGGATGAATGTTGTCCTCAGAGTTTCAAGTGGGTTTTTGAACATAGGTATTTGAATCTTCCATCTGGTTACAGCCAGAAAAACCAGGGTGGCAGGGTGGTGCAAGGGAGAACTATTGTTCTTTTTTATACAGGCTAGTGTCTGTGTAACTGGAATTTGGTTCTTCCATTGAGTTGGTGCTGTAAAACTCAGGGAGTTGGTGCTTCCTTCTAGTGGGTTCTAGAGAAACCAGGGAGTTGGTGCTTCCTTCTAGTGGGTGCTAGAGAAACTAGAGAGTTGGTGCTCTCAACAAGTTGCATCTTGTAAAACAGAGGTTGTAGCCTCAAGAGGAGTTGGAGCTCATAATAATGATAATGTAAAGAAAATAAATATTACTTATCATATCAAGAAGAAGAGGTTTTTCCCTTTATGGGTTTCCTTGGGAAATATATGTATTTTTATATTTCATGTGTATGATTGATGTCTAATATTCTATTGCTTACTTCCCTGCATCATTGTGATTGTCATTGAGTGTTCTGTAAAGAGTTTAAAATGGACATAATTGTTTAAGCATAGTAACAATTGATTCACCCCCCCCCTCTCAGTTTTCCAACAACCTAAATGGTGGGTGTCGGTTTCAAAGTGTTCATAAAGCTCTGCAACAAACTTGGTCCAAGAAATATACCCCTTGCATGCATTTTTACGCCATTTCCACCATTGTCAGTGTTTAGGATCTCGATAGAGAACACCATAACAAATTTTGGACAAATCCTTAGTGATTACATGCAAATAAAAATAATGATCCATTTGGGTGACCCAACCCGTGGGATTAAAGCCATCAAATTTATTGACCTCAACTCGGGGAAGACGGGGGTCACAATGAAAGGGGTTGGATTGAAAGGCCATAGTATGTGAGGATTCAACACCATCTACTTGGGAGGGTTTTTTAAGGAAGGGGGGTCTTTTGGATCGATTCAACAATTGGTTGAGAGTGGCATTGATGGTGTCAAAGTTTCCCTCTAATTTTTCAAATCGGTCGTCAACTTTGGCAAATTTGTTCTTGACTTGGTCCTTGAAGTGGTAAAACTCAGAAGACATTTTATGGATGGTATATTTGTTCTATTTGATTTCGTTTTGCAGTTCTTGGGTGCAAGTGGTGTCCATTTGGAAATTTGGGGTGCTTGGGATGGGGAGTGGGTCCACTAAAAAAAGGAAGATAAGTGATATAGACCACTGCGATTAGGGTGACAAGGATAAACTAATGGGATATGTGTTAAATAAGGATTTCAGGAAGGGTGGGTGGGACGACAAAAAAATATTATAAGTGATAGGTACCATGATGATCATGGATAAAGGGGGAATCCAATGGGATAGTTTCCAAATAAGGGTGTCAGGAAGGGGGTCAGGTCCACAAAAAAGAAAGGTTTAGAAATGATAAGTACCATAATGATTAGGGAGAAGAGAGGAATCCAATGGGATAGGTCCCAAATAAGGGTGACGACGAGACCACTGTACTAATTTTTTTTACTCTTGCATAGTTATAATCCGACTTGAAGAATACTGAAGTGACAAATTGGCCAAATTGTTAACATGAAAAATTATATAGGAATTTCATAACTAGAATGCAGGAGGTAGGGTTGTGTGACAATATATATCTTCTGTTCTTTTTCTGTTCTGTTCCTTTCCTAAGGGTTAGGGTTCTTAGGGTTACTATAGACAATGATTTTCCCTGTGCTATAGCTCTATGATATACATGCAGAGTTGAACAATAGTACTCAACCCAATATCTCAGGGCACCAAATAATGAGGCTCGACCATACCTTTAGTTGTACTACCCGATTACCCAAGTACTAAAGAGTATATTTCTAAGTGATGTTCTCAGTGTCACTATAGTAGTCAGGTGGTCGATCGACTAATCTAGGGATGGTTTTAGGAGACCCGGGGGACTCCCTATTTACCCGACGTTACATGGGAGTGATGATAGTGTATAGATCATGTTTGAAATGGTACTACTCGAAGGGGTACCAACAAGGGTTACATAGGTTTCCTATTAAATTATGAGCTTGATTTCTTATGTGTATTAATTCTTTTATTTTGTTCAATACTTTGATTCCATCTTAATACCCTTCAACAATACCAAATCATAACCGAATAGCAATAACTATGTAGATAAGTAAGCATGCACATCAATAACACATATACCCTGAGGAAACCCTGTACAAGGAGAAAAACCCCAACAAATGATATTCCTTTATTGCATTAATAATGAAATATCACTTACAAATATCCACCATGAATGTTATGCTCTTAAAGAGCTTGCCAACATGACTTTGACCTGACAAAGACCTAAGAGACCTTGCTGAAATACACCTTTGATATGTTGCTTCTATTGTTGATATACAACACTGATATGATGTTGATATATGCCTATAATATGCAGCCTCTATTGCTGATATACAATACTGATATGATTCTTTGGTATGCTTCCTCTTTATCACTGATATTCTCCTCTATTGCTTCACCCTTAACCTGCATATCAAACTGTGTTGAAGAGAGGGGTCAACCTCTGCTTATATAGGCTGAAGAGGAGAAGAGGAGAGGCTCAAAATAGTAACTTGATTGCATGGTTTAATCATAAATCAGACTCATACTTTAGTTCTAACTTAGAACTAGACTTGGGATTGGTATAATTTAGTTCGAAAATAGAACTATACTTGAGACTTCATTTACAACTCAACATTACACTTTAGTTAGAAAATAGAACTAGACTTGAGACTTCAGTTACAACTCAGCATTACACTTTAGTTCGAAAATAGAACTAGACTTAAGACTTCAGTTGCAACTCAACATTACACTTAGTTCGAAAATAGAACTAGACTTGAGACTTCGGTTACAACTCAACATTACACTTTAGTTCAAAAATAGAACTAGACTTGAGACTTCAGTTACAACTTGACTCTTTATAAGGCAATTCGAAATTCTCTTCATGGTGGATAATGTTACACGTGCCAACGCACTATATCAATACATTTATATTATTTGAAATATTAGGAATATTGTTTGTTTCTATCTCATAGGAATTTTATATTCAACCTAACTTTTGCTAGATGCCTTGAATTTTACTCATGGCTCACAACAATTGACTAGGCTCACAGAGGTTGTACGTTCCCCCTGAATTTTGTACTAGTTTGTTTATGCTCATAGAGGTTGTATGCCCCCCCTACTTTTTCACTAGAATTTCTATGCTCACATAGGTTGTACATTCCCCCTGAATTTTTCATTAGACTTACATAGAATCTCATTTGTCCTGACTTTTGGTTTGACTCAAAGAGGTTGTACGTTCCCCCTGGCTTTTGTCAATACCTCACAAGACTGGTTGATTCTCCAAATCTTCCTGGCTAGCCTCAGGATGGCCCATATGGCCTCTCATTGGAGATTTACTGTCGATGCTACCAAATTTAACACTCCCTCTCAGCGAGGGAGTCTTTCTCAACCACACCAAGCTTACCTCTCAGCTGCACAAACTGTCTTGAGGTCAGAGGTTTGGTCAGGATATCATCTACCTTCTTGCTCGTGGCTATGTACTATAACTTTATAGTTTTTCTCTGGACCAAGTATCAGATGTAGTGGTACCTCATGTCAATATGTTTTGACCTGTCATGAAATACTGGGTTCTCTGTCAATTTCATGCAACTTTGATTATCATAGTGAACCATTGTTGTCTCGAGCTTGTCACCAAACAATCTAGAAGCCAATTTTTTGATCCATACTGCTTCCTTGCTAGCATTACTTGCTGTAATGTATTTAGCCTCTGATATACTCTGTGCAATGGATCTCTGCTTCCATCTGGACCAAGATATCATAGCGGATCCTAAACTGAAGTAGTATCCAAAAGTACTCTTCTGGTCCACTAGGCTTCCTGCCCAGTCAACATCTGCATACGGATGCAGAAATAAACCCCCACTAGATGTATATCTCAGACCATAAGTAATGGTCCCTCTAAGATATCTCAAGATGTGATTTTCTTCCACCCAGTGTCTCTGTCTCGATTTATTCATGAACATACTCATTGCAATCACTGCATAGCATATATCTGGCCTAGTGTGGATCATGTACATCAATGATCCAATCAGATTCCTATACATGGTGGGATCCACCAAATTTGAACCTGTATCAGAATCATGCAACTTCCTCAGGTTGGTAATCATTGGAGTAGACATGGATTTGCAAACCATCATACCAAAACTCTCTATTACATCCATCGTGTATTGTCCTTGTGCCAGAAATATCTCATCCTATCTTTGACATACTTCCAATCCTAGGAAGTAATGCATCAAGCCTAAGTCTTTCATCTTGAATTATGCAGTTAACTCCCTCTTACACCAGGCTATTATCCCTTCATCTCCTATTAGAAAGAGATCATCAACATACATGATTAGTATAACAGGTTGGTTACCTCTTACTTTGAAGTACATATTTGTAGAAGCATCACTTTTTTGAAAGCCCAAGCTTTTAAGAAAGCCACCAATCCTGTCATGACAAACTCTGGGAGTCTGTTAAGAACATACAAGGTCTTCCTTAGCTTGCATACATGAGTGCCTTTGTTATGCAGTACAAAACCATCTGTTTTTTCCACAAAGTCCTCCTGTTTAATCTTTCCATTCAAGAATGTTGTTTTTACATCCATCTGATGTAGCTTCCAACCAAGAACGAGAGCTAAAGAAATAATAGTTCGAATGGAGGTATACCTGGCTACAGGGGAAAAAGTCTCTTCGTAGTTGATTCCTTCTTTCCAAGTGAGGCCTTTGGCTACGATATTTCTTTGAAATTTTCCACACTTCCATCAGCTGCATGTTTGATCTTATAGATCCATTTGGAAGAAACCATTGATTTGTCTTTTGGCCTTGACACAATGTCCCAAACATTGTTCTTTATAATAGACTTGTATTCCTCAAGAATGACATCCTTCCATACTTGTAATTTATCTTCTTCTTCAAATTAATAAGGTTCGACATCACTAATGTTGCTCATCAATGCAACATAGCCTCCAAACCTATGAGGCCTCTTCCTTTCCCTGAAAGTTCCTATGGGAGTAGCTATCCTTTCTGCTTCCTCCACTATTTATTTAAGCCACCTTGGCTTCCTTTTGGCTGGAGGTTCTTCAAGAGTTATTTCTATCACTTCAATAGGTTCTAGGGGCTCATTACTTGGCCCTTCATGAGGTTCCTCCCTCTGATCATCTAAATCTTCATTTTCAGAAGAGGGTGAAGCTGGTTGAACTGATTTTGATTCCTGCTGAAGCTCTCTGGATTTCTTAAATGTGGCTTCCTCATGGAAAGTCACATCTCTTCTTACCTCTATTTTCCTTTGACCTGGTACATAAATCCTATAATCCTTGGAGTTTTGTACCCCACAAAAACCCCTTTCTTTCCTGAGGGTTCCATCTTTGTCCTCTTTTCCTTAGGGACATGAATATACACAGGACACCCAAATATCCATATATGCCCTACTTCAGGTTTGATCCCCGAGAAGACGTCTTCATGAGTCTTGTCCTTCAAGATAACATGTGGACACTTGTTCTGAATATAAACGAAAATGGAGGTAGCTTCTTCCCATAAATAATTTGGTAGATCCTGGTCAAACATCATTTCTTTTTCCGCCTCACAAATTTTCCTATTTTTCCTCTCAGCGACTCCATTTTGCTGAGGGTTATATGGAACAATCAACTGTCTCTTGATTCCTACTGACTTGCAGAAATCCTCAAACCAGAGAGGTTCAAACTCTCCTCCATTGTCTATTCTAAGGATTCTGATGTGTTTCCCTGTCTTCTTTTCAATAAAGGATTTATACTCTTTGAATTTATCAATTGTGTCACTTTTAGCTTTAAGGAAATATATCCAACATTTTCTTGAGTAATCATAGTTAAAAATGACATAATACAAACTACCACTGAGTGAGGGAGATGACATGGGACCACATACATCAGAATGAACCATATCTAAGATGCCTCAAGCTCTATTGTCACTACTAGGAAAAGCTTTCTTTATGTTTTTACATATCATTAATCCCTTACAAATTTCATTTTTACTAAGAGAAATACAGGGCATGCCACATACCATGTTATGTAGCTCTGGAAGAGATTTGTAATCAAGATGTCCAAGTCTATTGTGCCACAACTCGTTGGAGCTAGTCACATCATGAGCCAATGCTTGAACTGACTATCCTGACACGACGTATAGTCCTCCACTACGAGTTCCAATGGGTTCTTTTGTACTTAAGTGGCTACTTTTAGCCTATAGTAGTGCCTTCATGTCCTTGAAGATCACCCAATATCCTTTTTCCTCAAGGGTTGCAAGTGATAGTAGATTCTTCTTGAGCCCTGGAACATATAATACTTCATCAATACGAAGTCTAGCCCTAGATTCCGATCTGAAGGAGATAGAGCCTACTTTGTCTATCTTGTAACATTTTTCATACCCAAGTTCAACATGCTCTACAAAATATTTTGTCTCTAAATCTGAGAGAATCTCCTTGTACCCTATCATGTGCTTTGATGCACCACTGTCTACTAACTAAGTTTTCGGCCTCGTGAAAACTGAACTGGATAAGGAAGAAACTAAGTAATATTCTTTTCTAATTTCTTTCTCAATAGAAGGACTTTTCTGATTTCTTTTGGATTCATCATCCTCAATAGTTGAGGCATGATGTTTCCCTTTCCTTGGATATTTATTTATAAACCAAAAATATTTAGCAAAATGACCCAACTTATCACAACTAAAGAATTTAATCTTAGATGTATCAATATTCTTGCCTTTGAATGTACCTTTGGTGTTTGGCTTCCTCTAAGATCCTTTCTAGAAAGTGCCTTTCTTCTTTCCCTTGAATCTTGATGCTAAAGTTGAGTGCTCTTCTTTCGTTGGCTCGCTCCTGGTAGATGTGCGACTCTCCTCCTGGAGGCAATCATGCCATAACCTCTCAAACGTGGGTTGAATCTCTCTGCCACTTACGCTAGATAAGAAGGTCTCCCATGAAGAAGGAAGACCATAAAAAATGGTCTGCACTAAATCATTATTGTCCACTGTCACCCCTATGACCAAAAGTTGATCTCTGATATGGGCTACCTTGGAATAGAAATATGCCACTAATTCACCTTTCTCCATCTTCAAATACTTAAGCTTGTGCTTAAGTTTCCTCTTTTGACTAGGTGCATGTTTCTCATAAAGATTCACCAAGGTATCCATACAGTCCTTGACAGTCATTAACGAAGTCATTGTATACATTATACTGTATTTGACTGAGTCAAAGATGATTCGCTTGGCCTTTTATTGACTCTTCCTGAAAGTCACTCTTCCTGCATTTTTCGTGGATTCCTCCACCACTGTGGTCACATACTACTCAAGATCATGCTCCTGCAATATATTTGTTATCCAGAGCTTTCACACATTGAAGTTGGTAGCTCCTTCGAGCTTATCCTCAACCCTGACTATAATGGAGGATGCCATGGACTTCACACTAGAAACTTAATCAAGCTAGCTTGGATCTGTGTGTACCTTCTTCTGCACTCCAACACGTTTAACACACCCTAAGATCTGATACCATGTTAAATTATGACCTTGATTTCTTATGCATTAATTATTTTATTTTGTTCAATACTTTGATTCCATCTTAATACCTTTCAACAATACCAAATCATAACCGAATAGCAATAACTATGTAGATAAGTAAGCATGCACATCAACAACACATATACCCTGGGGAAACCCTGTATAGGGAGAAAACCCCCAACAAACGACATTCCTTTATTGCATTAATAATGTAAGATCACTTACAAATATCCACCATGAATGTTCTGCTCTTAAAGATCTTGCCAAGATGACTCTGACCTGACAAAGAACTAAGAGACCTTGCTGAAATACACCTCTGATATGTTGCTTCTATTTTTGATATACAACACTGATATGTTGATGATATACACCTCTGATATGAAGCCTCTATTGTTGATATACAACACTGATATGCTTCTTTGGTATGCTGCCTCTTTATCACTGATATGCTCCTCTATTGTTTCACCCTTAACCTGCATATCAAACTGTGTTGAAGAGAGGGGTCAACCTCTGCTTATATAGGCTGAAGAGGAGAAGAGGAGAGGCTCGAAATAGTAACTTGATTGCATTATTTAATCATAACTTAGCTTCATACTTTATTTCAAACTTAGAACTAGACTTGAGACTCGTATACTTTAGTTCGAAAATAGAACTAGACTTGAAACTTTAGTTACAACTCAGCATTACACTTTAGTTTGAAAATAGAACTAGACTTGAGACTTCAGTTACAACTCAGGATTACACTTTAGTTAGAAAACAGAACTAGACTTAAGACTTCAGTTACAACTCAACATTACACTTTAGTTCGAAAATAGAACTAGACTTGATACTTCAGTTGCAACTCAACATTACACTTTAGTTCGAAAATAGAAGTAGACTTAAGACTTCAGCTGCAACTCAGCACTACACTTAAGTTTGGAAATAGAACTAGACTCGAGACTTCAGTTACAACTCAACATTACACTTTAGTTCAAAAATAGAACTAGACTTGAGACTTCAGCTACAAATCGACTCTTTACAAGGAAATTCAAAATTCTCTTCATGGTGGATAATGTTACACGTGCCAACGCACTAGATCAATACATTTATATCATTTACACTATTAGGAATATCGTTTGTTTCTAGCTCATAGGGATTTTATATTCAACCTAACTTTTGTTAGATGCCTTGACTTTTACTCATGGCTCACAAGGCTTGACTAGGCTCACAGAGGTTGTACGTTCCCCCTGAATTTTGCACTAGTCTGTCTATGCTCACAGAGGTTGTATGTTCCCCCTGACTTTTTCACTAGATTGTCTATGCTCACAGAGGTTGTACGTTACCCTTGAATTTTGCATTAGACTTACATAGCATCTCATTTGTCCTAACTTTTGGTTTGAATCATAGAGGTTGTACATTCCCCCTGGATTTTTTCAATACCTCACAAGACTGGTTGATTCTCCAAATCTCCCTGGCTAGCCTCAGGGTGGCCCATATGGCCTCTCATTGGAGAATGACTGTCGATGCTGCCAAATTTAACATTTCCAACAAGGTGAAGCATGTATTTCTAATAACCCCATGAAACCATCTATATTTCCTGCATGTATTCTTCCCCAGTCCCAGTTTCACTTCCTAAACGATAGATCTTTGTGCTTTAAAGACACCAGTAGTACATGTATCTACTCTGGAAAAAATTTACCCACAATTTTTAAAGAGGAAAAATATTTGATACCACTTGTAAGGTACCATATGTATTATAATTCTACAAAAAAGGAAATATTGCAACAAATACTAGTGGAACAAAAAAAATAGAGAATCACAACACCAAAAATGATACTTTTATTGATAGAAAGCCAAGTTCACTTGCCTCTTTGAGGGGGAAACCTCCAATAGATCAGATATCTATTATAATAATGATCAAGACAACCTTTCTCATGTTTTCTACTCTTATTTATACTAATTCTAACTTCTAAAGAGCATTATAGAGGATGATCTTTCTAGAAGCATAAGCTTTTATTAAGTCTTCTTACATTAGAATTGTTCAGGTTATTAAATAAGGCTTATTAACTAATGTCGACCTTTATTACATGGAAAATATATCATTCTACCTACATGAGGGGTTAAGGAGGTTAGGTACCTAAAAATTGCATAAAATAACATCACACAAAACCCTTCCTTCAAGTTCTTCCAAGTGCAGGTTTGTCTCCTGGTTTCCTCATGAAAGTACCAAGCCCTGAGGATGGGTCCCAAGGTGTCAATAAAATTGTGGTCCCAATATTGTTTTGGAAATTTATTTGGTCCATTTCCAAAAAAACCCATCTTTGTGCATGCCATGATCTATTCTTCCTTCATATGATTTTGGGAAGCCTACAAGATATTCTACCACTCTTGAAATATCAATCACTTGATACTCAAGGAATGGAGAAAATCAATGTCGTAAGGCTCAACACACTTTGTCCCATATTTCAATATCATATCTTTGTGTATCCGACCACTTGCGGAGTGCGAACCTCAAATTAGCATACAAATCTGATACCATTTTATCCTCTCATACAACTAAGTTAAAATATTCTATAAATTTCTCTACATCTCTTATTCCATTGAATATCAAGTCACACAACTAGACTCCTATCTAGTGGACCAATTTGATCATGGTATAACAATGTGATGAGATATCATGGTTGTGATCTTTCCAATCCTAGAATGATTCCTAGATATCTGAATCATAGGAGTAGATACTCCTCCAACTAATTTCTCCATATATAGTGGGATTGGTATAATCCTTCCTCATACCCATCGTCAAATTGTAAAATTGATCCACTGTATCTCTATCCATTGGGTCGTCTACTAGATCTATGTATATCTCCCACGTTTGAGGTTCAATGGGTTGTATGAATGTAGTCCCATATACTTCAAATGACATATCCCCTTTTTTCATATTTATGTTTACCTTATTATCATTATCTCACTTAAAACTCAACAATGTGGGTTGGTGTCCTCATCAATGATTTTGAAGACCTAAAATTTTGTTGTTGTTATGATAGTCCCTAAATTCATATCCACATCCTATATATATATTGTCCAATTGAATTTCAATAGGAAAATATAATAGTCATGTTCTTCCCATCAATTCCCATGACCTCTTTTGAAGGATGTTTATGTAAGATCCTAGATCCAACTTGTAGCTCCCCATTTTGACCTAGGTAGCTAAATCACATTATTCCCTAATTGTATTTCCTTGCTTATTATCAATGGGACACTATTAAACATTGGCACTTTAATATATGGGCATGTGGAACTATGTTTATGTGAATACTATGAATAATTATTGTTATGTTATTAATGATGATATTGTGTGATTTACTTCTAGCATGCAAGTTTTAATTGAAGGATTATGGTATGTGGATATCGAGTTTAATGATATGTTTTATATGTAATTTGTACCATTTGTAGGATGAACTAGCTGATTTACATGTTTCATGGATGAGTAATGTGGAAATCACATGTCAATAGTTTATGGTTATGCATGATCTTGTGTTGTAAACTAACCTATAGGTTGAATGGGCTATGATATCCAGGGAAATATGATATTAAGTGGTTTATGTCATGGAAATAAAATGAGATATGGTATGACACGAAATATCATTGCATTATTTTATATTGGTTCAAATCCATTGTTATGATATTTGGGCAAGTGCAATTTTTTTCAAGGGGCATGGTTGCAGAAACTAGATATTCAATGACAAATATCCTAGAACATAGTGTCATAGTATGGTCCATGATAAGTGTTGACCCTAGTTCTATTAGGATGGGTGAAGGTATTTTCCACAATTTATCCTCTGAAACATAGAGTCGTGGGAGAACTATGTTAATCTACACTCCCATAGATGTGTGATGGTGACTTCCAGTTGCCTACTAGGGAAGCTTGGTCAAGGTAGTTGACACTTACATTAAGGTTTCTATCTAGAGTTAGGTCAATATAGTTGATGCTACAATATAGTCCAATAGAGGAAGGATAGGATCTGGAAGATGGAAGTAGGTTGGGGAGTAAGGGTGATTCAATGAAGTGAGAGTGTTGTTAGGATTTAGTCATGTAACCTTAGTGCTTGACTTATTCCATTTCTTTATTTTTATATTAAATGCTTGACTCAATTATGATAATCTAGGTGAATGTTTAATTCATTTTTGAACTTTTGTGACTGATGAATTACTATTATTATGATAGTATAAATGATTTATTGATTCATTTTGGGGTTTATTGCACTATCAAATTGGTTCTGAGCATATATGAATTGTGCATTAGATGTGATGGTTGTTTTCATTAGTACATGCACGACCTATGTATGTGTCAAATACACATACATACCTTGCACATGTATGTTGGTATTATTATCATGCATTAAAATTAATATTATTGTTGTTTCTTATGGTGTGTAACATCTTAGTATAATTGATTTAATTAGATTTAATATTATTATTAAGTTTATTTATTTATTCAGGGTTAATTTTATTATTAAATTAATTAATTGATTTATATTTAATGTTATTATTAGATTAATTGATTCTTTTAGATTTAATGTAAATTATTAAATTGTTGATTTAATTCAATATTACACACTCACAATGTATGAAAAATACATGTTGATTCAAATTAAATGGAGTATGGTGTGAATTGAATGATTTTTGTTAAATCTAAACAATAAAAATAATAATAAGAGGAAAGGTTTTGATGTGATGGAGTTGAGATTCATGAGGGAAAAGTGTTTCTTTTTCAATAAGATAGATAAGCATGTAGTTCATTTCAATTCACATTTGTCTTAACCATAAACAAGAATGTTGTAGCAACCAAGATCACAAGAAGAAACACCATGCACAAGAACACAAGAAGTATCCTGGGAAACCCTTCTCAACAAGGGAAGAAAACCCAACCAAATCCTTTGCTATATTCTTCAAGAGGAAGACCTTCACCACCAAAGAAGAGACCCTGGCACACAAGGAGGGTGCTTAAACCATCGAATGTAGGTGCCAGAGAGAGGTGTGCACTTTTTCCCAAAGAAATGTACTTGCTGAATTTTTCAAACTCACATGAAAGATATTATTCCACAATGGGGAATCTCAAACTCACATGAAAGATATTATTCCACAATGGGGAATCTTCCTTTAATTATATTAGAGTTGTCCTATCAACATAAGTGTCTATTGGCTCAACATGACCGGACTCTCTAAGTCACATTATAATTATAATTATAATTATTATCATAATTAATATTAACCATATTAATTATCTTTTACATTTATTATTAATCACATTAAGGTGAGGCCGACCTGTACCCTTTACATAACAATTAGGGTTACAGGGAGGTCTGACTCTTGAACAATATATAACAAATGATCTGATACACCCACTAATGCTCATCCACTAGGGTTACATGCATAGGGATGTCATATCTCTGGTTCATTGCATTACACAGAAGAACCAGATCTTCACACGTTCACCTGTGCTCGTCCACAGACACGTCCACTCTACATATCTTCTTTCCCACTGCCTCACACAGGAGAATCATCTGGATTCTTCTCGTCAACTCTGCTTCTTAGAGGAGGCTAATACATCATCTTCATTTATGTTCACACGACGATGCACCTAGAACTTTGGGATTTCACACGTTCACCTTGTGCTCAGCCACATGCATGTCTAACTCAATAGATCGCCTTTCCCACTGGATAATCATATGGAGTTATTCTCAACTCTCTGAATGGAGGAGGTAATCTCTACGTTCCTAGCTTTGTCTCAGGAAGGAACCATGTACCCTTCTTAGGGGCTTTCTCTCAGGTTTGTAAGCTAAGAGAAAGACTCACATAGCTGAAATGATCCACATCTCATAGGTTTTTAAGATGGAGAATGTCTCACATAGTTGCAATCATCAACACTCCCTCTCAGCTAGGGAGGCATTTTCCACTAGGCCAATTCTCTCACGGAAATACTCAAACTTTGTCTTGGAAAGTGGTTTAGTGAAGATATCTACAATTTGTTCATGAGTAGAAAAATATTTCACGTGTATTGTCTTTATCTACACCATGTCTTTGATATAGTGATACTTGATTTCAGAGTGTTTCGATTTGTCATGAAACACTGGGTTCTCATAGAGCTTTACACAGCTCTGGTTGTCATAATGAATAGTATTCGGATCCATCTCATGATCGAACAAATCAGTCAAAAGTTTGTGAAGCCATACTACTTAACGAATTTCCACACTTAATGCAATGTACTATGCCTCTGTTGTACTTAAAGGCACAGATCTTTGTTTTATGCTACACCAGGAAACCATGGATGATCCTAAGGTGAAGAAGCAACCTGAGGTGCTCTTTCTGTCTACTGCACTTCCTGCCCAATCTGCATCGACATATCCTTCCAAGCTTAAGTCAACATTGGTTGCATATCTCAGGACATAACCAATTGTGCCTTGTAAGTATCTCAATACATGTTTTGCAACTATCCAGTGTGTATGTTTTGGTTGGCTCATAAACTGGCTAAGCACATTCACTTCGTAGAAAATGCCTGGTCTGGTGTTAACCAGATACATCAAATATCCAAAAATTTGTCGATATAAATGTGGATCTACGTCTCCTGAATCAGTGTCACTCATTTTCTTTAAATCCATTTCCATTGGAGTAGGCATGGATTTGCATTCTATCATTTTGAACTTTTTCAATATCTCCATAGTATATTTTCCTTGACTTAGGAAAATATCATCTGTTCTCTTCCATACTTCTAGTCCCAAGAAATAATTCATTAGGCCCAAATCCTTCATTTCAAATTTGGAAGTTAATGCTTGTTTGCATTCAACAATGAGTCTCTCTGAACTGGTGAGGAAAATATCATCTACATATAAGACCAAAGTCAGACACTCATTGCCATCAATGTGATAATATAAGTTTGGATCAGCTACACTTTTTTTGAAGCCCAAACTCATCATAAATCCATCCATTTTCTCATACCAAGAATGCGGTGCTTGTTTTAGTCCATATAGGGATTTCTTCAACCTGCATACATGGGATTTTTCGTTGTGTATAACAAAACCTTCTGGCTTCTCAATAAAAACTTCTTCCTCAATTTCACCATTGAGAAAAGTTGTTTTTACATCCATATGATGTAGCTTCCAACCCATGGAAGCAGCTAATGAAATGATATATTGGATGGAGGTATATCTGGCTATAGGTGAAAAAGTCTCGTCGTAGTCGACTCCCTCTATTTATGAGAACCCTCTGGCCACAAATATTTCTTTGTATTTTTTAATGCTTCCATCAACAACATGTTTGATTTTGTAAATCCATTTGGAGGTCACTACAGAATTTCCCTCTGGTATTGGAACAACATCCCATACATCATTTTTTAATATAGATTGGTATTCTTCAGTCATGGCATCTTTCCATACTTGTTCACTTGAAGCTTCTCCATGACAAGTTGGCACTAAGTCAATAATGTGGGTCATGGCTGAAAGGTAGCTTGAGAATCTATTTGGTCTCTTTCTTTCTCTAATTTCTCCTTGTGGATCTTTATTCCCTTCTACTTCTTCTAAAGTTTTTTGAGCCCAAGAAGGTATTTTATGTCCAACTGTGATGTCGTTGGGTATTATGTTTCTTGGGGAAACTGAATCTTCTGGAGAAACTGGATCAATTGGAGTTATTGACTCATCTGGAATAATATTTTTCTCCCTCTTAACTGTTGAAGGAGGAGGAGGTATTGTTTCACTATCTATTTCCATCTGAGCTTCTCTGGATTTCTGGAAGTCTAATTCTTCTTCAAAAGTAACATCTCTGCTACTTCAATTTGTCTCTGACCTAGGATGTAGATTCAATATTCCTTTGAGGATTCACTATATCCTACAAATGTACCCTTTATCACTGAAGTTTCTAGTTTATATCTCTTCTCTTTGGGTACATGAACACTGGGCATCCAAATATTCTGAAGTGTGCAATATCAGGCTTCATTTTGGTGAATGCTTCTTCTGGAGTAATGTTCTTCGGGATCTGATGAGGACTACAGTTTTAAACATATACTGTTGTCATACAAGCTTATTCTCATAGAGTCATAGGTAGACTTTGATCATGTATCATTTCTTTAGTTGCCTCAATGATAGTTCTATTTTTCCTTTCAGCAACCCCATTTTGTTGAGGGTTGTAAGGAATTGTGAAATCCCTCTTGATTCCTTCTTCAATACAAAAACTATTAAATTCTTTTGAGGTGTATTCTCCTCCATTGTCTGATCTTAATATTTTGATTTTTCTTCCGGTCAAGTTTTCAACCTGAGCTTTGAATTCTTAAAACTTGGTAAGGACTCCATCCTTGTTTTTCATAAAGTAAATCTAAGTTTTCCTGGAGTGATAATATATGAAGAGTACATATTATAAGTAGCCATTTAAGGATGCAACATTCATCGATCCACATACATCTGAATGTATTAAGTCCAAGATTTCCTTGGATCTGTTGTCACTGCTAGGAAAGGATCCTTTAACATTTTTTCCAAGGGCACAACCTTTGCAAACACCTTTATGTTGAATCTGTATCTCTGGTAGACCTGTCACCATTTTCCCTAGAGCTGGAAGATATCTATAATGAATGTGAGCAAGTCTTCTATGCCATAACTCACTCAAGTTGATAATGTCATGTAGTAGAGCTTGAACATGTTTGATGGTCAACTTGTACAAGCTATTTTACCGGATACCAATTACTTTGGAAGAGATTATATGAGAGTCTTTATGCCATGAAAGAACTCTTCCTTATGAGAAAGTGATTTTGTAACCTTTGTCTTCCACGACCGAAATAGAGACAAGGTTTCTCTTCATTCCAGGTACATATAATACTTCTTCTAGTTTAAGCTGCATATTTGAATCTAGTTGGAAAGTAGAAGTTCCAATTCCTCTCACATTATATCTGGCATCATCTCCAAGAATGACATGTAGATGTGTCTCTTTCTCAACGAAATGTGTTAGATGATTTCTAAGACTGGTCATGTGCCTAGAGGCACCACTATCAATTAGCCAATTTTTTTCATTGATAGGAACCATACCTGAGAGTGCTGAGATGTTGATGTCTTCATTTTTTTGGAGACTTGTCTTCCTAGAACTGAGCTTGCTTCCCATCATGATTTTTCTCATCTTCACAAACCCTTGTCAACTAGGCTAGAAAACCTAAGGGCTAGGTTAGGATAACACTTTTAAGTTTTGTTGGTCTTATGACTGCCAAAAATGAGCCTTGATAAATATGATAGCCTTGGTAAGCTAAGGAGCTTCTTCAAGAAGTTTGCAGAAATACAATTCAGAATTTTCTGAAGAATTTTGGCGAAACCCTAGAAATCGTTAGAGCCAAAAATTATAAATGCCTGGAAATGTAATATAAGACTTGTTGGAGGTGCACTGAAGGAGGATGTACCCTTATATTTCCTTTTTATCCCGATCGTGCAAGTTTTGAGGGGTGAAAAAACTCAGAAGAGGAGGCCATACAAAATTTCTTGAAACCCTAGGAAGGTTGTACGGTTTCTACAGATGTGTGAGAGAAAGGATGGAAAATGTTTGTGATAGGTTAAGCATGTAGTTCAGTTCAATTTTCATTTGTCTTAACCATAAACAAGAATGTTGCAGCAACCAAGATCACAAGAAGCAACACCATGCACAAGAACACAAGAAGTATCCTGGGAAACCCTTCTCAACAAGGGAAGAAAACCCAACCAAATCCTTTGCTATATTATTCAAGATAAATACCTTCACCACCAAGAAAGACCTAGCACACAAGAGGGTTCTCAAACCCTAGAAGACTAGCACCCAAGAGAGGTGCACACTTTTCCCAAGTAAATGTACTTGCTAAAATTTCCAAACTCACATGAAAGATATGATTCCACAATGGAGAATCTTCCTTTAGTTATATTAGACTTGTCCTATTAAAAAAAGTGTCTATTGGATCAACAGGGCTGACCACTCTAAGTTACATTATAATTATAATAATAATAATTATTATTTTTTTTTAAATAAAAAAGGGGGAGGATCTTGCTATTATATATTATCAAAAATCTGTAACAGAGTGTACATGGTCAAGAGTCTAGAACGTCCAGAATGTTGCCGGAGACCGGAAACCAGCATAGAAACATGGAAAAAACAGCTATAATCCATTGGCACCTGTCCTGCCCGAAGGAAACCAGGACAGGTGCCTGAAGTCTATTGGCATATAAAACAGTAACATAAAGCTAAAACCATAAAACATGAAAATCCTATGTGATTGGTGACCTGTTGTCTTCGTTGGTCTTCCACATGGAGCCATCCGGGATGGCGAAAGACTGCGCGCAGAGTGGACACTTGCGCCGTGTTGGAGCGTCAGAATGGGCATCGAACAGGACGTCTAGGCGTTGTCCCATGGTGTGTGCACGGTGCTCTAGGTCAGCCATGTGGCCTCGGAGCTCGAACAGCAGTGACAGGTGCTCCTCGTGTGATAGAAACCCATGCATGTCACCACCGTCGATGGGCACGTTGTGCTTCTCGTCATCCTTCCCACCACTCCTTTCCTCCATTTGCTTCTCGTCACCCTGCGCGTCTCCAGCATCAAACGGTGTATCCATGCTCTGCCAAGGAGCCTCTTCCTCAACGACACAACCAGGCAATTCGGCATCCATCCTGAAAGTGTGATGTCCATCCCCACTGCCAGCCTTCACGCTGCCGCTTGGCGCTTCCACGGTCGACAGGTCCTCCAGCGTTAAATCCTCCTCGACAATGCATACCGGGTTCAATTGCTCCTCCAAATTGTCGGTTCCCAGATTGCTGCAGCCAATTTCCTTCTCTGCGATGGAAGAGAGCAGAGCCTTCTCCTCGGCTCGAGCCTTTTGTCTCAGCATCGAAGTGGCCATAACCAGAGCGCGTTCGAGTTTCTCCCTGCGTTTCCGCTGTTCCTTGCGGGCATACCAATTCGAGCCCCGTCGAGGCACACCCCTTTTCCTTGGCATGCTGCTGAGCTTTCTCCCAGACGTGCGCACAGGCTGAAGCCAAGGGAGAACGGATGCACCAGCAGCAAATCTCCATAGAAGACTGGTGTACCAGGGCACAAGGAGCTCTGAGCAACACCAGCGTCTCCAAACCCAGAGAAGAACCATGGGCGAAAAACTAAAAAACCAATAATCCAAACACAAAACCTCATGTCCGCATTTACCATTGCACTCGCCGGCTTCGTTAATGCTCGCTCGCTTGACGAGACCTCCCATCGCAGAATGATAATGGCTATCCTGCATCCATAGGGCTGGTGTTAAATGGAAGAGCTCCCGCATTTAAACCTTGGCTCAAGTTGAAGCCAGATGTCACGCCTACTCCAGCTGTCACCCCATACGGGGGTAATAATAATTATTATAATTAATATTAACCAAATTAATTATCTTTTACATTTATTATTAATCACATTAAGGTGGGGCCGACCTATAACCTTTACATAAAAATTAGGGTTACAGGCAGGTATGACTCTTGAAAAATATATAGTAAAGGATCTAATGCACCCACTAGTGCTCATCCACAAGGGGTACATCCATAGGGATGTCATATCTTCGGTTCACTGCATTACACAAAAGAACCATATATTCACACATTCACTTATGCTCGTCCACAAACACGTCCACTCTACACATCTTATTTCCCATTTCCTCACACAGGAGAATCATCTAGAGTCTTCTCGTCAACTCTGTTGCTCATAGGAGGCTAATACATCATCTTCATTTCTGTTCACATGACGATGCACCCAACACTTTGGGATTTCACACGTTCACCTTATGCTCAGCCACAATCATGTCTAACTCAATAGATCGTCTTTCCCACTGGATAATAATTTGGATTTCTTCTCAACTCTCTGAATGGAGGATGTCATCTCTACGTTCCTAGCTCTGTATCAGGCAGGAATCATGTAGCCTTCTTAGGGGCTTTCTCTCAGGTTTGTAAGCTGAGAGAAAGACTCACATAGTTGCAATGATCCACACCTCACAGGTTTGTAAGATGGAGAATGTATCACATAGCTGCAATCATCAACAAAAGGTGGTGATGAGTATTGGAGGAAAAGATTATGGTTTTGGGAGGGAGAACAAACCATTGAGTCAAGGAAGACTATGTGAGAAATGGACTAGGATTTTGATTGAGATTGTGATTTGGACTTAGATTCTTGGACATATTGGTTGGATGTGGTTTTGTTACTTTGGTCATGAAGGGATAGGAAAACCCCCAAGGTTTCCTACATCTAGGGAGTCGACAAAGTTGTTTCTAGTTGGTTGGGTGGGAAAATACGATCTTGGGTAATTGAAAATGGATAGGAGAAATTTTAGTAGGGTCAAGGGACAAAAGAAACTCCATGAAATCCATAAACTGTACAATGCTTTGGGACCTAAACAATCATTACAAATGTGGAATTATCGGAGTATGATGAAGAACCTTGTGAGGCACTTTTTTTGTTACTTTATCGGTTCGATATATACTAATTTGACATTGTGGGCATTTTGTTTCTGATGCATATAGTCCATAATATATAATATGATCATTCGTACATGAATCAATAGCCTGATACTCTATTCCAATATCTTTCATAATGCCACACATCTCTTGGTATGTGCAAGGTAAATGATTTGACGGTGGTAAGAAAAAATCACCTAACAATCTACAACATAAAAACACTAGTTAATGTAAATAATAGTGATAAAAATTATTACATCTGTAATTTACACATTAATTGACACTAAAAATAGATAAAAATAAAGTTGACCTTTACGTATAATATGTGACAAATTATGTTACGTACCTTAGGATCTGTATGAGACAAGTGTTTGAAAAACCATTCAATACATTCAAGTTCACCAACAACATTATATCAGAGATAATATTTGTTCTTGATTCTTCATAAAGGGGTTGTTCTTCCTTCTCAAGAAGAGGTACATCATAAATATCATCATCATTTTCCCCATTGATAGGAGAAAAGATGTCCTAGATCAATATATTTGTCCCATCATCTGGCTTAACAATATTATTGGTGTCATATTCTTCCATAGGATTTACGTGATCTTCAATATTCATATCATCGCCCACATCTTTTACAATAGTATTTCTAGTACTACTTGGCAGATATTTGTCTAGCGACAAACACTTGGGAGGATTTATCTTTACAATTACAAACAATCAATAATATTAGTGTATATAAAAAAAATTAAAACAAAGGAAATTTTATAAATATAATCAATAAAAAGACATATATAATGAAGAACTTACCATGGGACGAAATGTATTCCCCCCTTCACAATGCCCATACGTAAAACAATTTCTTTCAACTGTTTTCCTTACAAGTCTTCCTCTTTTCAAGCCTTGCATTGATTGCAAGGGCAATAACATTTCCCATCAATATCGACTAGTGCCTCCCATGCAACCTTTAACCTAGCAATCGTTCTTTGACTCTCTTCAGGTGTTGGCATTGGGATTTCCTATATTTACAAAAAAATCCACTGAAGAAATATAAGTACATTAATATATGAATTATATATTCTTACGACACAAATATCATCGAATTATATTGACCCCATATGTACAAGATAATTAATCCATTTTCTTCATAGATTTATTAAAGGCTTATAACAATAATCAACATTTAATCAACAAATCAAAACCATACATTTTACCACATAAGTTCCAAAGCTTGACTATAAGCAAGTAACAAAATCAAACAATAAAACAAAACTACACCAAGACAAACTGTGTAGTAATTAAATGGAATTGAGTAGAAATATTCATACCTATTTCCTAGGGAAACAATTGTGTCCCCAAATGAAAGAGGGTCTAAGGGTTATGGATCCAATACAGTTATTTAAAAAAGAGACAAAATACTATTAAAAATTTGTAACCTTCAAAGTACAAAATCAGAGCTATGTAGATCAAGGATTAGATTTGAGGAAACTAGCACATAAAAAAAATACTAATAAATCATGCAACGAATAATTAGGACAATGGAAAAGACATGTTTACAGACACAATATCTAGAAAACATAGGCCACAAGAAAGGGAAACCAAGTTGTTCCAAGCAGAAAGAGCACTAGGAAGATTCCAAGGGGGGGAAGAATAAGTGGAAAGGGGGAAGGATAAGAAGATGATATCCACTGCACATCATTGCAGGTATCGTAGCAACCATAGTAATATTCATGGGAACACTGAGGAAAAGTGTTGGAAACTACATCCAAAGTTGAACCCGAAGAATCGCAAGAAGGAAGCAAAGAAAAAGAATATTATAGCAACATATTTGAGAAATCAGGTTGAAAGTAGCCCAGATGCAGATGGAAATATTGTTTTCACATCTCTGCAGAAATAGGTGAATCTGAGTATCCTTCATCATCAAAAAGAGAAGGGGATGACCAATCTCTTCCACATCAAGATTCAGGTCAAGAACACTAAGATGGATGATCTTTTCGACTCTGGTTCACAGGTAATCTCATAACATTGAATCTAGTTAGAAAGATTGGATTAGAGGTTCACTATCATCCTAACCCCTATCCATTGGATTGAGTAAACAAGGATGCAAATATCAAGGTAACAAAGCAGTGCAATATTAAAGTTGTTGTAAGTGTCTATTTCATAGATAAAGTAGAATTGGACGTAGTACCACTGGATGTATGCAACGTAGTGTTTGGATTCCCCTACATGTATATGAGGGATGTTATCTTCATGAAAAGAGACAACCAATACCACCTCATCACGGATGAGAAATCCTTCATCATCAACGTGCACAAAGGAAAATAAAAAATTTCAATGGTAAGTGCTATTCAAGCTAAGAGATTGATCAGTTCTAGCAAGAAATATGTTTTACTTTTCCTAAGGGAAAATCAGTCTATTGAAGAGTCGTTAAAAGTAAAGGCATACCTGGAAGGGTGTAATGAGGAGAAAAAAATGAATTGGGGGATTTTATAAAGGCATACAAGGGAGTTTTTCAGGAGCCTAAAGGGATACCACCTAAGAGGGAAGTGGAAAATGAAATCCAATTATTGCCAGACTCCCCCTTGACGAATATTGGGTTGTATAGAAAATATTTTCTAGAAGAAAATGAAGTAAGAAGAAACTACAAAAGTTGTTGGAGCAAGGTGTGATTCGACCAAGTACCTCACCTTGTGGGTCACCCATTGTAATTGTGTTCAAGAAGGATGGGACTTGGAGAATGTGTATTGATTACAAGGCATTGAATAATATTACAGTAAATAATTGGTACCCTCTACCCAGGATTGATGATCTATTCTACCAACTGCAACATGCCAAGTACTTCACTAAGCTATATTTAAAATCTGGATACCACCAAGTACAAGTCAAAGAATAAGATACCTGGAAGACTGCCTTCAAGACAAGGCAAGGTTTTTATGAGTGGTTGGTTATGCCATTTGGCTTATTCAACACATTAGCTATATTTATGAGGCTAATGAATGATGTTTTACGCCCTTATCTGGATTCATTTATTATTTCCCATTTGAATGATGTACTAGTTTATAGTGCTACCTGGGAGGATCACATCTTACATCTTATGCAGGTGTTAGAGACCCTAAAGAAGCACTGACTGGTAGCCAATAATAATAAATGTGAGTTCACTCAACCCTATTTGGTGTATCTAGGGTATGTGATTGGTGGGGGCGAGCTCAAGATATATCCCAACAAGATGGAGTCCATCATGAAATAGCTAGTTCCTAAAAATTGTACATAAGTTAAGAGATTTTTTGGGGAAGAACAATACTTACGAAAGTTCATAGCTTCATTTTCAACAATAGGTCCACCACTCCATGAAATAACAATGAGAAATAGGAATTTACTATCAGGGAATAATCAACAGAAGGCATTTGATGAGATAAAGAGAAAGATCATTCAAGCACTAGTTCTCGCACTACCAAACTTGCATAATCCTTTCGAAGTGGAGATAGATGAAAGTGGGTATGTCATGGGAGCATTCCTGATGCAGGGAGGAAGGCTTGTTTGCTATCATTCTGAAGTATTTCATGGGGTGGTTCTCAACTACCCTACCTATGTCAAGGAGATCTATGCCTTGGTACAAGATGTCAAAAATTGGAAGCACTATTTGATGGGTAAGGAGACCATCATCTACACAGATCACCAACCACTCCACTATTTACAATCGTAGAGAAAGTAACATAAAACCATGCACTACATATGGATGGGGTTCTTACAATTGTTTCATTTGGTCATAAAGTATAAGAAGGGTAGAAGAAACAAGTTGGGAGACATGCTTTCACGACCACCCACATCCAAGATTACAGCTTTGAGAACTCTAATGCACATGGAGCCTTTTACCCATGATGTATACAAAGAGACATAAACAGAAGATGAGGACTACAAGGAGGTGTTTCAACAACTTTAAGGGAGAATTCATATAGAAGAAGGTGATAGCAAGGATGACTATCATTTCCAAAATGGTTTACTCTACAAGCTTGACAAGCTCTTTGTTCCTAAAGGTGAGTGATTGTAGCTTATCAGAGAGGCTCACATCCCCAAGGTTGCAGGACATTTTGGTGTTGTGAATATAGTTGCCAACTTATAGAGGTGTGTATATTGGCTCATAATACCAGATGTAGCACAATATATTAGAGGATGTATACTTTGTTGTACCAGTAATCCCAGTAACATGAATTAAGGTCTATATCATCCCTTACCTGTACCCACTCAACCTTGGAAAAGTATTTCCATGGATTTTGTGGGAGGTTTACCAACAACCAAGAAGGCACATGACTATCAATTTGTGGTAGTTGACAGGTTCAACAAAATGTGCATTTTCATGCCTTTTAAAAATACCATCAAGGGACAGGAAGAAGCAAACTTGTTCTTTGAACATGTTTGGGTGCAATTTGGGATACCAAGGGGCATAATATCAGATATGGACACTAGATTTATCAGTTCCTTCTAAAATACATTGTGGAATAAGATGGACACTAATATCAAAAGGTATACAACATTCCATCAACAGACATATGGAAAGATGGAAGTAGTCAAGATGAATTTGGTAACTTTTGAGGGGTTACAATCAGAAGCAACCAAAGACCTAGGATGAAAATTTGATCTATACACAACACTATTATAATAGACAAATCCACACTTCTACTGGTAAGTCCCATTTTGAAACTTGTTTTTGGTATGTCGCCTTCACCCTTAGATGTCAGTTATGGACAACGAAGAGAAGTGAGGGAAGACACCAGAGGGGAAGCAATAAAATCAGAGAAGTTTATTAAGAAGATTAGGAAGATCCATTTGCAAGTACATGAGGCATTGAAGAAGTCACAAGAAAAGTACAAGGATAGACATGACCACCACATAACATAAATAACATTTAGAGTGGGAGCCAGAGTATGGTTACAACTGAATAAGGAAAGACTACAAGGTCATGGTGAGAACATCAAGGATTTGTAGTATAGTCCTTTTAAGGTATTGGAAAAGGTGGGAGATAAAGCCTATAGGCTCGGTCTACCTCATACATATGCATTTACTCATTAGTGAATGTGGAGAATCTCAAACTCTATGATTCCTCCATGTTGGATCAAGAGGAGGAGCAGGTCCTACCTTCCATAGAGGATTTAGCACTAGATGCTCAAGAAGAGTTAGCAGAGGAATGAATTTTACAGAAGCAGTCTAGAACTAAAATATAGGGGTAACATGACCTTTGGCAAGTTGGGTTGAAATGATAACTTCCAAGCAAAGCAAATTGGTACTCCAAGGAGAAGGTAGAGGAAACATTTCCTCACTTCATTCAGTAAAGATTTTGGGGACCAAAAGCATCCCTAAATGGGTAGGTATAATCCAGATTGGATCATTATATTATTTTTAATCTATCTCAAAGCTTTGAGAGTGGAAAAAATTGGAGGAATCATCTTGCAGGGTCATTTTAATGGCAGGTCCCAGATCAGAAAATTGGGGTTTGAAACCTTCCAGAGCCATTTTGAGGCATCAAATAGAATTTTTTGGGGTCAAAACTTTTTGAGCAGATTATAGCACATGATGTTATTCTATACATTGATACCTTTCCAATGGTGAAAAAATCGTATCAATCAAAGCTCGTATTCAAAAGTTATGCCTCTCGCAAGTTGACCTATCGTGTTGACCACCATGGTACGAGAGGATGCCATGTCAACCCTCGTTACTCACACATATGGGTCTAACTATGTATGCAATTTCAATAAGATTCTAGAAGTTCATAAAAATTATCACAATTGAAGGTTGAGGAAGTCAAAACCCTACCCCTAGATGGATATCGTGCTATGTTAAATATCGAGCCACTAGGAGGAGAAGGGGTTCCATTCTATGTTATTGTATTTTGTTCCATAGCTGAGTAGAACAACAAGGAGTGGGAAATTAGAGAGCATAAAATAGGGGGTTAATGTTCTGTAGCATCCTAATAGGCCACAGGTCTTAGTTAACTCCATAGAGAGTGCCTTCTCCTTTGTACTTGCATTATTTCCATACAAGAGAAAAGAGAGAAGAGAAGTCTCACCTTCTAACTGGGTTTTCTACCGTAAGGTTCTACCAGAGAAAATATTTGGGTTATTTTTTGGATGGGGTGTAATTGTACTTTATTTAATTTTTTTGAAATAAAAAGGGGGTAATTCCTATTACTTTTCTTTCATAATACAAAAAATCCACATGTCATCAACCTTCCACCCATTTTGCCAAATTAGTGGAAACTGGAACATGTGGTCGCCTGTTAAACTTTCAACCAAAAAATCCATATGCCACCTGCCCTGCCGATTGGAAACCAAAGCAGGTGGATTATGTTTGTCCTTACAGTTCTATCTTATGAAGCTAAAACAAACTAACAACTACTAGAAAAAGAAACAAGACAGGAATTTTGTAGATTCCTAGAAAGAGATGGACAAGAATTGTGCAGAGTACCCGTATCAAAGAACAAGAAACTAATCATTGGCACCTGGGGGTCTGTTGTCCGAAGCTCTGGGGAGAGTGTCGTCACTGGGATGTATCATGAAGGGCTTCACATAGGTCGGGAAGTGTTGCTTGGTCGGTGCATTTGATAATGCGTCAAATAGAATGCCAATCCACTGGCTAATGAGGGTGTCTGATGAAGTTGGTCTGCCATGTGGCTCCTAAGATCAAATATGAGCTCCAGCTTCTTCGGGCTGAAGAGACTAGGGGGAGTTGGGTTGAACTATGGAATTTCATTTAACGATGGAGGTGCCAAGATGGGGTGGTTCTCCTGCATGGTGTCGGTGGCTCCTTCCTTGACCACCTCAACCTCTTCTTCAATTTTTTTGGTGTTGTCCTGGAGTGAAACACTTGGATCCTTATGGAGGAATTCCTCCAGGAATTGATCCTCGACTATGCATGTGGTTCCTTCCATGGTATCCTGGGTGCTTGTGCTGGATTTGTTGATGTTGAGAAACTATAAATTGTCTGGGACCATGAAGAGGAGGGATGTCGGTGGAGCCTGGATGGGTTTCTCCATAATTTTCTCCTCGAGGTAGGCCATCAGTGGAGTTTGTGGCTTCTCCATACACTGAGTTTTGGAAATGGACAGGGCCCTTTCCATATGCTATAAGCATATTAGACGAGAAGCATAGCTGTAACAGGTAGGTTCGTGTCTCGACTTGCCTCTCTCTCGGCATGGCTGAGCCAAGAGGGCTAAAAATCATCTAAATTACTGCCAGGAGAACCCACTGCACAATAGTCCAGTTCTTAGAACATGCAGGGTGGCAGAGCTCGAAGAAGAAATAATTCCAGCCCATGCCATGTGGGAGAGATAACCTCGGGGTGGACATGACCATTGTACTCACCCGTCTCCTACAATTAATCGTCAAAACCTCCATTAACCAGAATCGAGGGAGTTGTCCTCCCTTTCTCTGTGGATAATAAAGGCTACCCTCCATTCAACATTGAGGTGAAGGGAGACGGCTGGCCATATTTATGGTTGGAGTCCTGGAGGGTTGCATGGCCTCCATTCGCTATATGGAACCCCATCCGGAAGTGTAATTGCACTTTATTATTCTCTATTTTCCACATTTTATATATTTCATGCATAAACAAAAAATCAGTAACTAAAGATTCTGGAATCTAAAGAAATTTAACCTTCATAGTGTAGATTTCAGTTTTATTTATCAGATCTGTCGTGACGAACTGTTCCATTGGAATATCCATGACAATTTACATGCATGCATTTGTTTTAATGGTACCAATTATTCATTACCCATGTATATTTTTCAATGTACATCATGCCCCTTTATATAGCATTAAGTAGCCATAATAATATTCCATACTTAAGGTATTGTGATCATAATATTATCAATGAATACCTCTCTAGTAGTGAATCCACACTGGAACACAACAATGACTAGGGTCAACTTGATCAGTTGCCTTTCTCTTTAGCAACAATTTTGGTATGAATAACCATTATGGGCATCCTTAACCCAATTGTGCATTTAGGAAATCAAACACATATAAGAAATAAAGTCAACCATTTACTTTTCTACTTGTGCGTTCAATTTCCCAAACAAACAATCAATTTATGTTCAAGGAACTGCTACAACAACAATGTTTATCATCTTCAACAATGTCCCAAAAACGATCCACAAGTATAATTTTAGTAGCTCAAATTTTCACATGCAAGAATATACTTTTGTTAACAAAAAATCATCATATCTATGCAAATCCAATATGTCTTGCTATTCTCCTCTTTGTACAATACAAGTGATGAAACCATTTTCAATACCAGTGAATCCAAGTGATCTTGACTTTAGAAATATAAGTTATTGATCAAATAGACAAGCTTATAGAACTCACCTCACCTTAATCTAGATACCATACATTAATTTCTAGCCAAGAAGAAAATGTAAAAGATAAATATCTGGGGATAGAAATAAAATATTCTCCATGGTAGAGATACTAATAGAAATAGTGAAACAAATGCATACACTCTCCTTTCTAGCAGGAAATTTACTGCCGCAATATTTTTTTTCAATTCCCTTGGAGTGAATTAAACATGCTCATACAAAAAATCTATGATTGGGAAAGTCGAATAATTGCAGTTCTTGTAGAAATAATGACAAATCCAACAATGGAATTTTGATCAATTGGCTTTTTTCAATGTGTTTCTTGTTATCACACAAACTCACACTTGTAGAGATACATTCTGAAATATCAAGTGCGATCTAGTGTAACCAAAAGGGAGGCCACTATCACCTCACCAATCCCTCTTTCACTTCAAGCCAACTTTCCTCCGGCTCAAGGGGGTTTCTCTAGTTTGATATTGCTAGCACTTACATAAATGTATCTCAAGATGATTTGGAGAGTGATTCTAGGAAAAATGGTTTTTGGTAATCTTTGGGATATAGAAGAAAGTGGTAGGAGGTCTAGAGGTTAGTGTATTTTCATTGGGCATATGGATTCAATGTAGAAACTTCAATGGAGTCCAAGGGAAAAAGAAGAATTGAAGGTCTATCTTAGGATTATCCCGTCATAATCTTAGTTCAACCTTCTAGGAAATAAAACACCAGATTTTATCCCCTCATAAACCCTAGGTGTCGTCTTATTTCTTCAAGAGATTCTAGCGCAAGGTCAAGTGGAACTAGGTCGAATCCTAAATTTTGTCCCCTCATAAAACCTAAATTCCAACCTCAAATACAAGAGGGGATGTCCCCTCACAATCCCTAACCTTGACCTTTTATGCTTCAACAAATTAATATGGATAAGAAAAGGGAAGGGGGTGACCACTCTCAATCCTTCCTTAGGGTTTCTAGCAATTTTTTTCAAGGAAACAAGACAACATGCAACTTATCACCCCCTTTCATAGAGCATTCACTTAAATACCATGAACAAACATAAATTCTTGGAAAATACCACTTACTATACCAATTTGTTATTCATTAAGAAAACCCTAGTTTCAAGAAACATCCACCAAAACAAGATAAGCATCCATTAGATCAATCCTCCAAAAAATGTGTAAAGCAAAGATGCTCCAACAAAATTTTAGAAAATTTCAGATCACCTAAAGGGATTTCTCCTTTAAGATGTGATGCTTCAAATGAGAAGAAGTTAACCTCTATTAATAGAGGAGGTGCTCAAATTCATTTAAATTAAAATATTTATTTATTAGGTTAAAAGCCCCTAATCTAGCCTATGGAGGGGAAAAGGCCCTCTTCTACAATTAATAAATTTTAAAATATAAAAATGTGAGATTTCATGCCACATGTACAATGCTTGAAGGGGAAAAACACTTCACAAATGAAAAAATTCCTCAAATGAGGGGAAAGGGGGGGGATTTCATGCAACATACATCCTCTAAAGGCACTTCCAAAAGATGCTCCTTCCCTATGTGGGCTTCCAATTGAAAACATTCCCTCAAATCACAACCAAGAACCCTTCACAAAGGGTTGCTCCTTAAAATAGGTAGCCCTTCAAAATTTCCCAAGGACTTGTCTTCATCACCAACCAAGCAAGAAACAACCCAATTCTTCCATCTCATGTGGATGTAAGTGCTCGAACATTAATATTCATCCTTCAGAATTACACACAAGACTCCTCAAAGGGTTCAACCTTATCCAAGTTTACCAAATATTCATCACTAAAGGTCAGTTCAACTAACATCCCTTTCTAGCATTACACACACACACATGAATCCTCAAAGGGGTCGACCCTGTCCAAGTTTACCAAATAATCATTAATAAAGGTTGGCTCAACTAACATCCCTTTCTAGCATTACACACACACATATATTCACACATATCAATATTTGTTTTAATAATCCAATCCGATCCCAAAGCAATAATGCTCTACCACATGCCTGAGGTAAGCGACCCTCAGTCCTAATTCTCACCAGTCTGCATATTTGTGAGTTATTTTTACACCTATATTCGATTTTCTTAGGAGATGAATGACACATGAACATATCTTACTATTCAACATCAGCTCCAATACTACCATCATAATTTGATGAAGCTTCCTAAGAATGTAATCCACATTACAGGATGAGGGTTGAGGTTGCCATGGATTTTTGCAAAGATTAGTTCACATGTTTATGGTGTGAAACATCCCCTTCCATGCCATTTCAATTTGTTTCTAAGATAATTTATGTCACCTTTCACAACATACCCAATTTTTTGTATCATTGCAACACCTTGGTTATAATTCAGCTATAGTTTCGAGCCATAAATTGATTAAGGTAAGGTACACATTGCATCATACAAAAGCTCAACCAATCCAATCTTGGATCACATATTACAAAGTCAAAGGATAGAAAAATCCTTCTCTCCACTCTCAATTGGCAAATTTCCGACATACTTAGGTTACAAGAAAATACTGGAAATTTCCCAGTTCGCAAAAGGATCCAATATTTACTAATGAACAAACCCCAGAAGTTGTGTTGTGTGTTTTATCCCCTAGCCTAGGGATAGCTAAGAATATTATGTCTCGAGGCCCACAGGTCCTAGACATGGAGTATCGAGAGCCATATTGACTTGAGCCTGGCCCTGGA
The DNA here is from genome assembly GCA_010110895.2 of Picea sitchensis. Lineage (NCBI taxonomy): Eukaryota > Viridiplantae > Streptophyta > Pinopsida > Pinales > Pinaceae > Picea > Picea sitchensis. Next base: position 346,194 of record SNQJ01S0001090.1, read on the forward strand.
GGACCCATATTTATTCTTCAACACCTCCATCCTGTCAGCATCAACAACATCCATCCCATCGGCCTGGTCCTTCAACAACATTGGGTCTTTCTCCATGAGGTAATGAGTCTGGGTATCATGGTATGTGTCACTTGGATTCTCAAAACAATTGAATATGTACATTTAATTCTTTTTGCTTCATGACATGTGCTTGTACTTTATGCCTTTTGACTTGTCCATACCTCAGGGGGGTGAAAGAATTCCTTAGCAAGTTGGTTCCCTTGGGAGTGAGTTTCCACCAGGTGGGTTCATGAAAGGCTATCACCCATTCCCACCATACTTATCACTTTTCATCATCTTCCCTCTCATCCATCCCCTGCATTGGTTCAATAATTAGGTTTTCCAAGATAGCAAATGGTTGTACCTTTCTTTGTGGGAAGAAGGGGATAAAGGCCCAGAGGGTAAAAGTAGCCAGAAAAAAGATAAAAGGCAAAAGAAAAAAACCTTCAGATGCTTCACCTAGGGATCCCCGAGAAAGCAATAAAAGGATTCTCAGCAAGAAAAGGAGGGACCCATAAAATAAATAAAATCAAGACCTAGTTGGAGGATAGGGGGTCTCATCATGAGCCAACCTATTAGGTCCATGGGAATGTAGCGGTATGAAACTACCATTTAGCTAATCATCATGCTAGGGTAGTGGCTCTTGGTGGCATAGACAAGATAAAGGGGGTCTCATCACGAGCCAACCTTCTCGTCTTCGTGAAATGCTTGTGGGTAACACTGTCACCACTGGTCACCATGATAGGGAAGTGTCCCCCATCTATTCTCTTGAAAGAAAAAGAAATAAGATAAATAAATAAAAATGCATTGAATGGGATTGGAAACATTTTCATCCATGACAAGGTGCAACTCACCCTCTTCAGAGGCACCAATGGGTAAGCCATACATTTCCATGTCATCAATGCACCTATTGCCCAAACATCTCCCATACCATCTCATGCAATTACATGACCTAGATTGGTATTCACCTAGAAACATCCCACATATAAGGAGAGTCATCCCAATAAGACGTCCTGAAACCCTCTCCAAAACTGGCTTGTAGAATAGCATAACATCTTTGAGCAATTGTCTAGGAAAGGGGGGTTTTATGCACATGTTTAAATAAATTGATTATTAGATGTGATTGAAATTTCTATGATCCCCATGACTTGTGAGCCCATGGAAGGCATACTTTTTTTTGTTGTAGGACCATGTCCGACGGATAGGTACACATGGGGAGATGATTAGCTCGGACCTCCATAGGGCTAAAATGCCACCAGATGGATGTTGAGACCCCAACAAGGAGCAAGCATATACCAGAGGCTTTCATCGGAGAGAGAGGAGGACATTCCACCAGAGACAACCTTGCAGGCTTGGATCCATGGGGTCTTTCCCTCCCACCATGATGTTGGCCCATGAAGGCCCTTCATGCCATCATTCATAACCTTGACGTCACCTAGTTGAGGAGTCCAACTTGAGGATGGTTTGGGTTGGCACATGCGACAGTTCCTCAGGGGTTTTGATCCCCAGCGTTTCACTTGGAGGGATAGAATTCCAACAAAGAGGATAACATCACCATAGGAGGGGCATGGTGTTACCCTAAAAAGATAAAATTAGGGTGTTATTGGATAATTTTGTTTAAAGTTGGATTTTCTCATGTAAAATGGCCATGTCGACCCTTTTGACCTAATTTTGTAATTAAAGGTCATTTTCATTGTATAAATAGGGGATTTTCACCTTCTGTTTTTTCATCATTCATTCACTCACTAAGTGAGGTCTGAAATTTTGGATCCTTTAAGGATCTTTGGCTGAAATTAAGTGGTGCACAACTCTTGGAGGAGGTTTATATTGGTGTTTTTGGAATTTTTCTTGATGGAAAGTCTTCGACTAGGCTAATTGCTAGATTATTCTTGGTGGATGTAAGTGAATTTATGCAATTATTCTTTAGTTTGAATGGTTATAGTACATTTACTTTTCATTTTTTCCAAGATTATGAAATTGTTAGCTTCAAACCCTACGAGATTAAGCACATGTTATTTTCCTTTTCTTAACAACTTTTCACCTACTAGATTGTGCTAGAAACCCTACATTTTGAAGCATTGTGCTAGAGCCCTACCATTGTAGCGCTATAGTATAATTTGCTTCATCAATCCATTACTTAATTCAGGCTTGAGATAAAGAAGAAGGAAAACCTCTAAGGCATAGGGTTACCTACTTCCTAGTAGTCATTTTTCTTCTAAGGCTTGTTGATTGAGTCCTTGGGTTACCAACACCTCAACCATCATCCTTCTTTGTCCTTAGCTCATACATTATCATTCCTTTAAGATTGATGCTGCAAAAAAGTGACTCCATTAGCCCTAAATAGATTGATCTAGACCTTACATTTGATTGATTGATGAAAACAACACTTAAAACTTTTACCTCAAGCTATTTACTAACCTTTCCTAACCCTAGATTAGACTAATTCACTAACCTTCTTCTTGTTGTTACAAAAGTAAGCTATAACCAATTATTACAACAGTGAAATCTCTTAAAGCAATTGCAAAAGTTGATTTTCACATTGCCTCATTAGCTTCTGACAAGTGCTAGTATATTGCTATTATTGGATTATCATTTTATGTCATTGTGAAGCTTAATTAGGGAATTAGTTGTGAAGCTATCATCTTATATACATTGTTGTTATAGAATTTATGTTTGCTTCATCTTGCATCAACTTATTTCTTTTATTGACAAGTTCAAGGTTTTATGAAGCACTAACATCAAATTGTACTTGCAAAAGATATTGTTTTCTTGTTGCTTTGTTCTAGGAAGGTACACTCAAGAATATCATTGTTTCATTTGCTAAAAATTTGGGACTTTTTGAATGGTGTGACTTGTGAGAGGGGATATCTTTTCTCGATACTTCAACCTTTGCCTTCTCAAACCCCCAGGTCACCGAGGAAATCTCCCTTGGGCTTCATCCCTAAATAGAAATAGGTGTCTTATTAAGGTGACAGTTGTTGAAATATTGTAACTGCAAAGAGTATTCTTATTATTATTGATATATTATTCATAGGATCAATCCCCATTGTGGATTGATCATGTCAGTTATTGTAATAGGACCAAATCCCCTTTTGCGGATTGGTCAAAAGACAATTGTAATAGGCAGAATAAGAAGTCAACCCCAGCAGTTATTAAAGAGACCCAGAAATATAATAAAGGTGGGTTTACCCACCCAATTTGAGAAGTCGGCCCTGGAAATGAAGAGACACTTCACACGTGCCAGACTTGTATAAATAAAGGAGGCTAGTGCCTCACTTAGACACAACTCACTTGCTCAGTTTGAGAGACAAGTTCTGATCTGTTACCGACAAAGGAGAGAGAGAGAGTGGCACATATCTTGGAGAAGACTTTATGTTTTAGCATAGAGATCTCTTGGCATTGTATTGGCTATCTATATTAAGGAAGTTTTGTTGGGTTTTCTTCCCCTAGAGGGTTTCCCAGGATAAATGTTGTGTCTCTTCTGATTGTGTATTTCTCAGTGATCTTAGATTATGCTATTGTTATCTAATGAAATGCAAACATCTATAATAATGGCTTAACATTAACATGGTATCAGAGCCAAGTTGAAGGAAGCATATTTCGCAAGAGGAAAAACGTCACTGTTGCAGTACCTGCAAATTAGGGTTTTTCAAAAGTGAATATTTTCAACCCTAAAACTATCTAGAAAGTTGTGCCCTCCCCTAAGGATCAATTTGGCATCATTAGCGCACCTTTTCAGTGGTTGGATCTCCGGGAAAGTGAAACCCTAGTTTCACAAAGTACCAGAAAACCAGAAAACCAGAGTACCAGAAGTACCAAAGTACTAGAAGTACCAGAAAACCAAAAGCACCAGTCCAGAAATCCGCAGATCAAGTTTGAGGGGGTAAAAGTTGGATTTTCAAAATTCTGACTACACCAGCATACTCGCCTCAGCTCAGCGCATCTATTCCCTGGATCGAAATTTCAAAATTTGAAGTTTAAAAAATTAGGGTTTCCTCATAAAACCCTAAGTTGCAGTTGCAGTTGCAGTCTCAGAACCAGTTGCAGTTGCAGCCGTAGAACCAGTTGCAATCACCCTTGAAGTTTTCTTAAGAGTTGGCAATGATTACCGCTGCTACCAAATGGAGCCACTACTTGCAAATGCTATCAGAGGTATGTACTTACATATGTTTAATGGTTAAACCCTAAAGAGTATTTGTAGGAGAAGGGATCTCTTGCCATAAATCC
>SNQJ01S0001090.1:350469-385430 GCA_010110895.2 Picea sitchensis
GCACCTTTGTGATAAATGTATCCTATCTCCCTTGGTCTGCAGCCCAATGTAGGAGAAGTTATGCCCGATGCTGAAACATCAACACTCCCTCTTAGCTAGGGAGGTATCTTTCCATAGTAGTACACAACTACTGTCCAGAGACACGTAGTCTCCACTAGTGGTACAAAGCCACCATAGTAGTAAAATATTTGTCACACATGGCACTCCCAGGTGGACTTCTAGAGGCTACTCCCTCTAGGAACACTAGGGTGAACTCCCATAGTGTATGACGTCAAGGGTCAACTCCCTTGACATGTCCTCATATGCTCTCCACATGGGACGTTGGTGTTAGGAGAAAATATTGTCATTTAATTCCGTTGTAGTATTTTCCCAACCATTTAATTTGTCAATCCGAGGTTCGTAGGCTTACGAAGCACACACACTATATATGCAGGACTGAAGTAGAACTAATCTAATCTAAATTGCTGAAATGAAATTAATCTAGTAAAACATTACAACATGTGAAGAGTTGAAAGACAAAAGACATATGTAAGCTCACACAATATATCAATCTCAAATTATATTACAAGAGTCAAATGACAAAGCATGAAAGAATAACAATGAAATAATCAAATCTAAGAATCCCCTTCTCCTAATTACAAGACTAAATTATGAATTACATGATTCTAGCTCTCCCTCGTGAAGAGAGAGCACTCTTTTATATACATGAAAGTCTTTAAGAGTGTCATAATTATAGATCCACTATTCTCTCAACCATTCTCAACTACTTTCCCATTATTAGAAGATATGATCCCTTCAAATCCTCCACACATCTCTCACATATCTTAGTTAAGATATGCCATCCAAATCTTCCATGATCTTCTCCTTGAGATCTATTTCAAATATTCAAAGTTTGAATATGTAGTTCGAATTTGAGGATAGGTGGTGAATTTTGACTTGGTTGAAATCTTCACATATGCCTGCACACATCATCAAACTCATCCAACCTTGATATATAATGAAAATATGTTATTTATCTAATATTTAATCATAAATTCACTTATAATATTGAAATGAATACAATGGAAAATAATAAGGAGAAACCCAAGTATCATTATGGAAATGGTATGATGGAAGGTTAATGGGATGATGAAATGTAAGGAATAGTGAAGGAAAAAGAGGATATAAATGTGACATTTATGAGGCCCAACATGCCCCCAAACTCAACTTGTTGCATGTCCTCATGCAACCATGCATGGATCTTCTTAAGAACTTTTGACATTCAAACTATGGCTTTGATTGATGATGTCCTTTTAACAAGGAATGTTTCCAGGGTATGCGATACAAGAGTCAAAGCATGTGAAATATGTGTAACAACATGTGAAATTTGTGTAGTAGCAAGTGAAATTTTATTATGGTTGGTTATTGTGTGACAACCATGAATACAAAAGATGTTGGTTCTTGTGTTAACAACATTCATTTCATTTATTGATTTTCTTGTTGCAATAATTTAGCCATGTACTTCACTGGAAATAATAAGCTATCAATGTGCATAAGAGAGCATCAATGAGTATAAGAAATCATTTCCTTTATCTTTATGAATCATTCCATTACGTATATCAATAGAAATGAAACAAAGTGTCATTGGAAAAGAAATGCTAGTGAATCATAAATGGAATGATGAGATGGTAAAATGGAATAATGGTAATGAATATGTGGTGAAATAGTTTAGTTCCCCCCCACAACTGAAGTGGTTGCATATCCTCATGCAACTTAGGGTAGGTTATGAAAGGAAAGAGAACATGGTGAGGAAATTTTCCAAAATTTTCAAGTCATCATATAAGGAATTGTGTGATTAAATCTTAGAAAAGAGCATACCTCCACTTACCAAAAAAGTAGATGTAGCTGTTGTGGCTGTTGGATCAAGAAAACGTGACTGGTGTTGTAGATGCAACTGTTGTAACTGTTGAAGCAAAGAATATCTCACTATGACTAATGGAAGGATGGAAGGTGTCACTGTTGCAAGATCAAGAAAATGGAACTGCTAATGTTGTTGTTGCTGTTGTAATTGGATCATGGGAAGTGAAGGAATCTGAACTGCTACTGCTGAATCATGAGAAATGTGGAAGGCAAAGAATATGGAACTGTGGTACTCTCATAGATCCGAAATCAAACTGTTGCAACTGTTGAGGGGATCATGAAAAAGTGTATAGTCTTCACCTGCTACAAAACCGATGGTACAATTCTCATCATGTGAATGAATGTATCGATGTTGAGCATGAAGAGAAATCATTGGATTACCGACCATTGATGAATGTCGTTAACCAATGCAAGACAAACTCACCAGTGATGTCAATGAGTGTCAAGGTACCCAAGTACATATTACGAAGTGTGAATAGATGGGTTGATGTCGAGCCACTTGCAAGATCTAACGATCAAGAGACGTTGATGTATTCCCATGATTGCTAGCGAGAGAGCTTGCCATTAAGGCATGCAAGCCTGAAGGTACTCAAAAAGGAACTCTAGTCTATATCCCAGATAAGGTGTCGAGGTTGATGGGACAAAACTGTTAAAAGGTGGGCCTTAAGGAATCCCACATCAGTCAACACGAGTTTATAAAAAGAGTGGTAGGACTATAGATGTAAAGATCTCAGTAGCAATAGGGTTTATGACAAGGAAATGTAATCATGGAAAAATGGAGTTTGTTTTATTCAGAAGGAAAACTAGAAAGGCAAAAATGAACTGAAAAAGATAAGGGAAATGATGTATGCAACTCAGAAAAATAGGTGTGTTAAAGCATGAAGGTTAAGGCAATGAAATATGGCTTCAACACAGGGATGACCAATCAGCTTTGAAGGAGAAATGGGACAGTGTTACAGTATGAAATTTGGCAAATTGTTGATGTGTATCAGCAAAATGTTTATGTGTAACAACAAACATCAGGATGCGCAAAAAGTTTCTTTGTATCAGCAAAATGTACCTATGTAACAACAAATATCAAGATGCGCATAAAGTTGTTGTGTATCAGCAAACATCAAGATGCGCAAAAATTTGTTGTGTAACAACAAAATGTTGTTGAGTATCAACAAAATGTTGTTGTACATCAACAAAATGTTGTTGTGTATCAGCAAAAGTCATGATGTTTTGGATGAGTAACAACTCCTTCAAGTTGTCTAGCAAACATATTTTTCTGAAAAAATATCACTTCGTCATAAAATTTGATTGTCTTCTAACCTAAAAAAGCTTTAGCACTAATCCTGCATAAAAACCGTGAGATTTGCAAAAAACATATTATGTAGAAATAAGTGCAAATGCAACAAATCAAAGAAATAGACCGCATTTTTATACATGTTTTCGTTGCACGCTTATCTCATCGTCCATTGTTGTGTGAAGTGACTTAAGAAAAACACATCGGTGTAACATGTTTGGTTTATGGTTTTCAAGAATAAATAAAGTGTCCATTTGCAATTTTTATTTTAGTTTTGAAGTGTTTTTATATTTTTATTTATTATTATTATTATTATTTTATAATGTTTTTATAACTGTTTTATTGTTTTTCTTTGTTCGTTTTGTTTGTTTTTGTTTTATAATAAAACAAAACAAAACACACACACACACACACACACACATATATATATATAATTATTAACAAACAAAGAAATAAATGTTGTTTGTGTTATTTAATTTAAAACAATGAGGCAATGACATTGTTTTATTATTTAATCCATGTGTTACAACTATTAGAATGAGTTTAGTTCAAAACTGCTAGTAATGACATTTGGAGTCCATCTGAAGATGTGAAAGAGATTGAAAGATTGAATGATGATTAGTAAATCAATTTGGACTCTTAGATCACGTGCCATGTGGAGCAGAGTTTGTTATGAACTTGGATTCTTCTTCTTGGAGGGTGACGTAGTTCAAAACAAATCGTTTTTCCCTCACGCAATCTGCAAAATGAGCTCCGAAGAACCTTGAATTTCTCCCAAATGGTTGTGAAATCCAGAAAATCGCTCCCAAGTTACCTAATTGCCTCTGTTCTAAAGAAAACCCGAGTTTTATTTTTTTCTAATGCGCCTCGGTTTGATCAGAAAATGTGTTTTAAAATCATGTGTTTTGACAGTTACGCATTTCTGGAAATTACGTTTTCTGGCAATTATCTCTGAAGAAATTGAGAATTGGATGATGCCTACTATGGTAAAATTTCTAGAGCTTGTCTCTCACAGAGAAGTTCAGATTGATCACCCTTATTCTAGGTGGATCATACAACATCGAACGATGTAAAATCATTCCATGGCCATGATTTTGATAACCCTGTCATGCTCCCAATAAGTTTTAATTGCAACTAAAGGTTTTTCTATTTATTGTTTTGTTTTAGGTTTTAATTTATGGTCGGAAGAATGAAAGAAAGTCATGAGGGCGAAAATGTTTGCAAGTTTCAATTAAATGCAAGAGATGGCATTGGTGCTACTCAGATCAACGAGAAGTTTGCAAGCATGAGATTGTTTCAGTCGGTGTTCATATTGTTTCAACATGGAAAAATGAAACTCTGATCGTGCACAAATTGCAGATTTTTTTTATTTTTTATTCTGTTTTAAATTTTGTTTTTATTGCATTCCTAAATAAAATAATCCTAATGCACCTACAGTTTTATTGTTTGCAGATCACTGTTACAGCAAAAAAAACATCATTGTTTCAGCATGAATTTTTTTTACTGTAACAACATGTAAAAGTTTCGTTGTAACAGCATGTAAAATTTTCACTGTAACAACATGTAAAATTTCATTGTAACAACATGTAAAATTTTCGCTGTAACAGCATGTAAAATTTCGCTATAACAGCGTGTAAAATTTTCGCTGTAACAGCATGTAAAATTTTTGTTGTATCAGCATGTTGTAATAGCATGTAAAATTTCGTTTTGTTTTTATTCATCTAATGTTTTATTGTTTTTACTGTTAAGCATGTTTGCAAAAACATTCATTCCTAAAATCAAAATCATCCATATTTTTTTATCCTCGCGATCGCACGAAGCGCGAAGGAGAGCATACTTATTTAAAAAAAAAAAATTAGAGCAAAAACGTTGTTTTATTCGTTAGCCTACCTACTCTATGCTAATTGAAACTTAAAAGTTAGTTACGTGTAGTCAAACTTCCAATGGAACCAAGCACACAACAGTAACAAAAATATATTCATGTGCAATTTTTCAAATGAAAGATAGAAATTTACATGAATAAACAAATTTTGTTGTTGTAATAGCAAACTAACTAAGAAATAAAATTTATCGAATCGAGTGCTTACCTGGAACCATTATTCGATAATGCTTTCATAGGCACGCTTTTCCTTGCTCAGATCTTGCTGTAACTCCTCTTCATTTTCCTCAATATCCTGCTCGAATTTCTGTTCATCATCAGATGTGTAGGAGTCTTCAGATGTTGAGTCTTTGTTTGTTCCTGAAGGAGTATTTGAATCTTTAATTGATGTCAATATCTCCTCTTCTAGAGAAGAGGAGATCCCAACTTTCGCAAGGATCTGAGTGAGTAGTTCCAAGCTAACACTCATTATTAAAACATATTGAAAAAGGGGTTCTTACAACACCCAAATCAAAAATAATAAAAAAAACTGAAAATCATACTTGTTGAAACACATACTCTCCATAGTTGCAGAAAACACACTTGCTACAATTGAAATTCACACTTGCGAAAAATGAAATTTGCTTAAATTGCAGGAATTGAAACACACCCTACATGCCCTTACCCATATGTCACCTCAGAGTTAGGAGCATGACTAATCACACTTGCATGAAAATTCAAACTAAACCTCAATATATCATGCTTCCCTGGCAACGGTGCCAAAATGTTAGGCGGAAATATTGTCGTTTAATTCCGTTGTAGTATTTGCCCAACCATTTATTTGTCAATCTGAGGTTCGTAGGCTTACGAAGCACACGCACTATATATGCAGGACTGAAGTAGAACTAATCTAATCTAAATTGCTGAAATGAAATTAATCTAGTAAAGCATTACAACATGTGAAGAGTTGAACGACAAAAAAAATATGTGAGCTCACACAATATATCAATCTCAAATTATATTACAAGAGTCAAATGACAAAGCATTAAAGAATAACAATGAAAGAATCAAAGCTAAGAATCGCATTCTCCTAATTACAAGACTAAATTATGAATTACATGATTCTAACTCTCCCTCATGAAGAGAGAGCACTCTCTTATATACATGAAATTCTTGAAGAGTGTCATAATTACAGATCCACTATTCTCTCAACCATTCTCAACTACTTTCCCATTATTAGAAGATATGATCCCTTCAAATCCTCCACACATCTCTCACATATATTAGTTAAGATATGTCATCCAAATCTTCCATGATCTTCTCCTTGAGATCTCTTTCAAATATTCAAAGTTTAAAGATGTAATTCGAATTTGAGGATAGGTGGTGAATTTTGACTTTGTTGAAATCTTCACATATGCCTGAACACATTATCAAAATCATCCAACCTTGATATACAATGAAAATATATTATTCTTCTAATATTTAATCATAAATTCACTTATAATACTGAAATGAATACAATGGAAAATAATAAGGAGAAACCCAAGTATCATTATGGAAATGGTATGATGGAAGGTTAATGGGATGATGAAATGTAAGGAATAGTGAAGGAAAAAGAGGATANTCACTTATAATACTGAAATGAATACAATGGAAAATAATAAGGAGAAACCCAAGTATCATTATGGAAATGGTATGATGGAAGGTTAATGGGATGATGAAATGTAAGGAATAGTGAAGGAAAAAGAGGATATAAATGTGACATTTATGATGTCCAACAGTTGGGTTATAAGCCCAACTACACTTATTCCTTCTCGATTAAGTGTTCCACTTATCCCTTCTCAGATAAGTGTCCTCACAGATCAACTTAACTCAATTCAAAGAGGAGTACGATCTGGAGAAAGTTTGTCACACATGGCACTCCATGTGGACTTCTAGAGGCTACACCCTCTAGAAACACTAGGGTCAACTCCCATAGTGTATGACGTCAAGGGTCAACTCCCTTGACATGTCCTCATGTGATCTCCACATGGGACGTTGGGTTATAAGCCCAACCGCACTTATCCCTTCTCGGATAGGTGCCCCACTTATCCCTTCTCAGATAAGTGTCATCACAAATCAAATCAACTCAATCACATAGGAGTATGATCTCAAGAATGTATCAGGAAGTTGCAAACATCAACACTCCCTCTCAGCGAGGGAGGCATTCTCTGCCACGCCAAGTCTGTCATGAAAGTACTTGAACTTTGTCTTGGTTTTGTAAGAACATCAACACCCTGCTTATCTGTAGGAAGGTACTGCACCAATACTTCCTTCCTCTGCACCATGTCTCGGATGTAATGGTACTTGATTTCAATGTGGTTCAATTTTTCATGAAACATTGGATTATCAGAGATCTTCACACAACTTTGGTTACCATAATGAATAATGGTGGAATCCAGCACATGTTCGAATAAATCTGCAAGGATCTTGTGAAGCCACACTGCTTCATGGACTACCATACTTAATGCAATGTACTCTACTTATGTTGTGCTCAAAGCCACAGAAGTTCATTTCCTGCTACACCAAGAAACCATGGAATATCCCAAAGTGAAGCAACACCTGAAGGTGTTCTTTCTATCCACTGTGCTCCCTACCCAATCAGAGTCAATATATTCCTACCATATCATATCAATATTGGAAGTATATCTCATACCATGTCAAACTGTGCCTCGCAAGTATCTCAACACATGTTTCACAACAATCTAGTGTGTCTATCTCAGCTGACTTATAAACTGGCTAAGTGCACTCACTACATAGAAAATATTTGGTCTGGTGTTAACTAGATACATCAATTATCCAATCAGCTGTTTGTATAGAGTCAGATCAATTTCGTCAAAATCGAAAGAAGACACACTTAGTTTCTTTAGATTCGTCATCATTGGTATAGCCATGGGCTTGAACTTCAGTATCTCAAAATTATTCAATATCTCAGCTGTGTACTTCCCATGACTTAGGAACATCTCATCAGTTCTCTTCCACACCGCTAGTCCCGAGAAGTAGTGAATCATACCAAGGTCCTTCATCTCTAACTCAGAGGCCAACACATACTTGTATTCAATAATAAAGCTCTATGTAGCTCTGAGGAATAAATCATCAACGTATAGGACCAAAATCAGGGCCTCACCATTAACAGTTTTGTAGTACAGGTTGGGATCAACAACACTTTTTTTGAAGCCCAAACTCATCAGGTGTCCATAAATCCTCGCATACCAAGCTTGAGGTGCATGCTTGAGTCCATACAGGACCTTCTTCAACCTACACACATGAGAATCCTTCTTATGTATGACGAAACCATCTGGCTTCTCGATGTATATTTCTTCCCCAATCTCTCCATTGAGAAAGGTTGTCTTCACATCCATCTGATGTAGTTTCCAACCCATGGATGTTGCGAGGGAAATAATCATTCGAATAGAAGTGTATTGAGCAATAGGAGCAAATGTCTCCTCATAATCTATTCCCTCCACCTGAGAGAATCCTCTAGCAACAAAACTTGCTTTGTGATTATCGATGCTTCCATCAGTTGTATGTTTGAGCTTATAGATCCATTTGGAAGTCACTACATACTTCCTTTCAGGTCTCAGAACAATATACCACACATCATTCTTCATGATGGATCGATACCCCTCCATCATGGAATCTCTCCATACTAGATGCACCCTCATAACATGAAGGCTCAGAATCAATGATGTGGCTCATAGATGTGGCATAGCATGGATATCCTTGAGGTCTCTTAATCTATTTGAAGCTACCACGAGGAATTGCATGTCCTTCTACCTCTTGCAGAGTCTAATGAGCCCATGTGGGTCTCTTTCAACCTATTGCAATATCTCTGGGAACATCAACTGGAGCTACAAGATCAACATGATCAATTTGATCAATAGACTAAATTGTCTCCCTCTGAAAAATGAATGTCATATTGGAACTTATTTGACATATAAAGGTTTCCTCACAAAACCAATGTCTAATACATATCAAGGTTTCCTTGTGAAAACAATGTCTTGGTTCATTCATCTGACCATCTGAGGCATGTCAGGATGAATTCTACATCATCTTACTTGTCTATGTGCTAAAGTTTGGCTACTTCATGTGCACCATGTCTCGGATGAAGTCCTGTGAGAAGCCTATGAAGCCTCACTACTTCCATGACTTGCATAATCGGCTATGATATGTTCTACCTCTATAGTACTGAGTGTTATAGAAGTCTCCTTCCACGAATCCTGACAGATCTTAAGCTAAGGCAACACCCTTTGGTGTGCTTTCTGTTAACTGCACTCTCTGCTTGGTCAGAACTATATATCTCTGTAGTGTTTCTTCATCTCCTAAGACATATCCAACTATACCACACTCGTACACTTACTGTGCTATAACTCAGTCTTCTCAAATCACAAGATGGATTAGGGTGCTTACTACAAAGCACTATCTGGCTCTTTTCTTTGAGAGTAGGTCCTCCACTCTCTCTGCATCTACTCCCTCTGGGATTTTGCAACTACTCCCTTTTGGACTCTGTAACTGATAAACATTAAGACCGAGATTAGCTTCTCTACTCTGTCAGCAATAGTCCTCCTCTAGGACTGCTCTATGTGAAAGTGGATCCTCCACCTTCTCCTGAAACACATCGATGTGGCCATTCTCTTTGATAATGAAACAATTTACGACATTTGTCATCGTTCTTTGGAAATTAAATGTCCCACATCCGCAAATATCAACTGACTTGTTTCATAGGTACTTTAAAAAAAAATGGGTTCACCGAAAAGGAACACCATGTTAGTACGCTCTCTACAGTTGAGAGCTTCATGAACAAACCCGTTCTGCATAAATATGGAAATCATTGCAGGCCGCAATTTTCTGAGGCATTTCCTTAAAGAGTTTCAAGGCCTTGTTAATGCGTCCATTCCGAGCAAATCCAACAATCATGGAATTCCAAAAAAAAACTTCCATATCTCTAACTACCTCACAGTTCACCAAGCTCAAGTGTCGAAGTGCAGTGGTGTTGTTCACTATAGCCACTAAACTTATATTGTCCACATATGTGAAGCTCAGATCGAGATGTCGTAGATTTGAACAAACAACGATCGTAGAAAAGGCCATTGGAGATGGCCCTAGAATACACTGCACATTGATATACTCTAACTATTTGTTTGATCGAATAAACGTTTCGAGCTCCACATCCCAAATCCCCTGGCCGAAAGAGAAATCCCAAATCCCCCATTCAAATATCCCATTAATTTCCTTCAATGGGACCCCAAATTGGCCCATCAAACTCAGTGATCGGCCACCATTATAAAAATGATTGACGGTTATGGAATTTAAAGACTTGCAACGATTCATACATAATATAGAAGATTCGCTCAATTTCGAAGCTTCTAGGTTGAAGCATTCAAGGTCAGGACAATTATGCATAATGACTACAGCAGCAGAGTACCCAGGGCTACTGAAAGGTTAACATAACTAAATTCTTTCATTTTTTTGTTTGCCAGAGCAACATTTATTATCGAAACATCCATAGTATTTGTGTTATCTGCCTCTACATGCAGTCGAATGAGAGAACAACACCGTGATAATTCCCCCAAATCCCCGTGCCTATACTTTAGGGTGAGGGTTTCAAGTTTCTCACAATTGACGACAAGTGATCTCAAGGGAAAACTTGTTGTTTTTATATTTACCTGGGCCCTCCCATGAGGGATTCAACCTAGTCCTGCTCTGATACCATGTTAGTATTCCTTATATGAGATATGAGAGATATTCGATATATTATTACAATAATGAGTGTTCCATATATAAGGAACATAAGGTGACCATCCATGAAAGGATGCGTCCCTTGAATAATCAATAACTATTTATTATTATCATTAGAGAATATCTTCTCGATGTTGTCTAAACATCAACACTTTATTCCTTTTGACTTGTCCATACTTGGGGGGGTGAAAAAATTCCCTAGCAAGTTGGTTCCCTTGGGAGTGAGTTTCCACCAGGTGGGTTCATCAAAGGCCATCATCCATTCCCACCATACTTATCACTTTTCATCATCTTCCCTCTCATCCATCCCCTGCATTGGTTCAGGCATTGGGTTTTCTAAGATAGCAAAGCGTTATACCTTGCCTTGTGGGAAGAAGGGGCTAAAGGCCCAAAGGGTAAAAGTAGTTGGATAAAGATAAAATCAAAAATAACAAAACCTTCATATGCCTCACCCAGGGATCCCTGAGAAAGCAATAAAAGGCTTCTCAGCAAGAAAAGGAGGGACACATAAAATAAATAAAATCAAGACCTAGTTGGAGGATAGGGGGTCTCATCATGAGCCAACCTATTAGGTCCATGGGAATGTAGCAGTATGCCACTACCATTCAGCTAGTCACCATGTCAGGTTAGTGGCTCATGGTGGCATAGCCAAGATAAATGGGGTCTCATCATGAGCCAACCTTCTCATCTCTGTGAAATTATTGTGAATAAAATTGTCACCACGCCATGGCAGTGTCCCCCAACTATTCTCTTGAAAGAAAAAAATAATAATATAAAAAAGTAAAAATGCATTGAATGGGCTTGGAAACATTTGCATCCATGACAAGGTGCAGCTCACTCTCTTGAGAATCTCCCACAAGTAAGACATGCATTTCCCTCTCATCACTACACCCATTGCCCAAACATTCCCCATACCATCTCATGCACTTACATGACCTATATTGGTCTTCACCTAGAAACATCCAACATCTAAGGAGATTTATCCCAACAGGACATCCTGAAACCCTCTCCAAAACTGGCTTGTAGAATAACATAACGTCTTTGAGCACTTGTCTGGGAAAGGGGGGTTTTATGCACATGTTTAGATAACTTGATTATTAGATGTGATCGACATTTCTATGATCCCTGTGAATTATGAGCACATGGAGGGTGTACTTTTTGTTTCTTTAGGACCATGCCCAACGGATAGGTACACATGGGGAGATGATTAGCTCGGACCTCCATAGGGATAAAAGCCCACCAGAGTGATGTTGAGACCCAATCAAGGGGAAGGCATATAACAGAGGCTTGCACCAGAGAGAGAGGATGAGGTTCCACCATAGACAACCTGACAAGCCTGGACCCAGGGAAGTCTTTCCCTCTGACCATGATGTTGTCCCTTGAAGGCCCTTGACGTCATCATTCATAGCCTTGATGTCACCTAGTTGCGGTGTCCATCTTGAGGACGATTTGGGTTGGCACGTGTGGCAGTTCCTGAGGGGTTTTGAGAGCCAATGTTTCACTTGGAGGGCTATCATTCCAACAAAGAGGCTAATGTAACCTTAGGAGGGGCATGACATCACCCTAAGAAGATAAAATTAGGGTTTTATTGGATAATTTTGTGTAAATTTGGATTTTCTCATGTAAACTGGACATGTCCGCATTTTTTACCTAATTTTGTAATTAAACGTCATTTTCATTTTATAAATAGGGGATTTTCCCCTTGTATTTTTTCATCATTCATTCACTCACTAAGTGAGGTCTGAAATTTCAGCTCCTTTAAGGCTCTTTGGCTGAAATTAAGTGGTGCAGAACTCTTGGAGGAGGCTTATATTGGTGTTTTTGGCATTTTTCTTGGTGGAAAGTCTTCAACTAGGCTAATTGCTTGATTATTCTTGGTGGATGTTGTTGATGAATGCAACTATGGGAGACATATTCCAGCTTACAAACCTATGAGATGTGGAACATAGAAGCTATGTGAAGTCTTTCTCTCAGCTTACAAACCTGAGAGAATTACCCTATGAAGGGTTCTTGGTTCCTGCCTGGGACAGAGTCAGGAACGTAGAGATGGCCTCCTCCATGACGTGAGTGAGAAGAACTCCAAATGATTATCTGATGTAAAATTAATCTGTTGAGTTAGGGCATGTCTGTGGCTAAGAACAACATGAACATGGGAAATCCCAAAAGTGTTGGGCACATCATCATGTGAACATAAATGAAGATGATGTGATGGACTCCTATGAGAAGCAACAGAGTTGACAAGAAGACTCCAGATGATCCTCCTGTTGGTGGCAGTGGGAAAGCAGATTTGTAGAGTGGACGTGCCTATGGACGAGCACAGGTGAACGTGTGAAGACCTAGTTCATCTGTGTAATGTAGTGAATCAGGTCCATGGTGTCCCTATGGATGTGCCCCTAGTGGGTGTATCATATCCTTTGCTATATATTGTTTAAGAGTCAGACCTACCTGTAACCTTAGTTATTGTGTAAAGGGTAAAGGTTGGCCCTACCTTATTGTGTCTGAAGATAAAAAGTAAAAGATAATTAATAGTAATATTAATATTAATTATTATAATAATTAATAACTAATATATCGAAGTGAGGTCGGCCCTATTGTGCCAATAGACACTTCAGCTGATAGGACAAGTCTCATATAAGTAAAAGTAAATCTTTCATTGTAGACACACACACACACACTTAGGTGTTTTGGAAATTTCAGCAAGTACTTCTCTTTAGAAAAGGTGCACACCTCTCTTGGGTGCTAGTGTTCTAGGGCTTAAGCACCCTCTTGTGTGCTAAGTCATTTTTGGTGGTGAAAGTTCTTTCTCTTGAAGAATATATCAAAGAATTTGGCTGGGTTTTTCTCCCTTGTTTGAGAAGGGTTTCCCAGGATATATCTTGTGTTCTTGTGCATGGTGTTTCTTCTTGTGATCTTGGTTGCTACAACATTCTTGTTTATGGTTAAGACATGATGAAATTAAATGAACTACATGCTTAACCTAGCTTATGAAAAATCAACAGATGTAAGTGAATTTATGAAACTCTTCTTTACTTTGAATGGTTATAGTACATTTACTTTGCATTTTTTCCAAGATTATGAAATTGCTAGCTTAAAACCCTAGGAGATCAAGCACATGTTATTGTCCTTGTCTTAACAACTTTTCACCTACTAGATTGTGATAGAAACCCTACCTTTTGAAGCATTGTGCTAGAGCCCTGCCAATGTAGCACTATAGTATCATTTTCTTGATCAAACCATTACTTAATTCAATCTTGATCTAAAGAAGAAGGAAAAGTGCTAGGGCCTAGGGTTACCTACTTCCTAGTAGTCGTTTTTCTTCTAAGGTTTGTGGATTGAGGCCTTGGGTTACCAACAACTCAACCATCATCCTTCTTTGTCCTTAGCTCATACATTATCATTCCTTCAATATTTTTGTTGCAAAAAAGTGACTCCATTAGCCCTAAAGACACTGATCTAGACCTTACATTTGATTGATTGATGAAAACAACACTTAAAACTTTTACCTCAAGCTATTTACTAACCTTTCCTAGCCATAGATTAGACTAATTCACTAACCTTCTTGCTGGTGTTACAAAAGTAAGCTACAATCAAATATTACAACAATAAAATCTCTTAAAAGCAATTGCAAAAGTTGATTTTTACATTGCCTCATTAGCTTCTGACAACTGCTAGTATATTGCTATTATTGGATTATAATTTTTGGTCATTGTGAAGCTTATTTAAGTCATTTGTTGTGAAGAAATCATCTTGTATACATTGTTGTTATAGAATTTTTGTTTGCTTCATCTTGCATCAAATTATTGCTTTTATTGACAAGTTCAAGGTTTTATGAAGCACTAACATCAAATTGTACTTGCAAAAGATATTATTTTCTTGTTGCTTTGTTCTGGGAAGGTACACTCAAGCATATCATTGCTTCATTTGCTAAAACTTTGGGACTTTCCTATCGGTGTGACTTGTGAGAGGGGATATATTTTCTTGATACTTCAACCTTTTCCTTCTAAAACCCCCAGGTCACTAGGGATGTCTCCCCTGGGCTTCATCCCTAAATATAAAGAGGTGTATTATTAAGGTGACAGTGATAGGACAACCTCTTGTTACGCCAATTTTCCCTCCATTAGCCTTTCTCTTTTGGACAAGTACAAATTGTGCGATAACATTTTGGCGTCGTTGTCGAGGAACATTGAGTCAATTCTCCTCAAAGACGACACTTTTCAGTAAGCCTTTCCTTTTCGGCAATCACTTCACCCTTTGATAGTTTCAAGAAAATTGTCTGGCAACTCCACTAACCTTTTCCAAGGTGCCACCTTACTTTCAATTTTGTGATATTTCCAAGTTATGGGATCATGGTGCCCTGGAAAAAAGTGTATCTGACTATTGATTTCAAAAAAATTCAAGGATACCTGCATTACTTTGATACAAAATGGTTCAAAAATTCTCCAAGATTTGGAGGCCTCCCAATTACTCACATTGTAGAGTTTATTAATTATATAAGCGAGATAAAATGAGGGGAGGATATTCTGGTAAAATTATTCATACTTTCTCTGCCATCTTTTTTGAAAGATTGGTTTAAGGGTTGTTGCGAAGATAGGGGTATACCATCTTTCATAGACCTCATCAGTAGGTTTATTGAATTTTTCAAACCATGATGCCAAACATATGAAGATGCCCTTCAAAATATCACAATATCCTTAGAGAACAAAGGATTCACCACTGAGATTGTAAAAGATCTCAGGGATGTATACCATACTCAATGTTAAGAACCCTCTGATATAGAAGAGGATATTTACGAAGAAAAATGTCAACCCCTTGAAGAGGAGTAAGATTTATCCCATGATTCGATAGAATGCAATGACGATTTAACTAGAGAAATGAATTATGAGGATGAAGCACTGGTAATTGCTCCTCTGTCCGATGAAGCTCTCCAAGATCCTATCTCTCCTACACAAGACAAAGAGAATGAGGTGATTCATTTTCCTTTCCAGTTTTTTTATGACACTTTGTTCAATGATTCAAAATGTGTAGAAGTAAAGGAACCCTTGGAAGAGCTAGTGATGCAGGAGCATCGTTGGCAAGCATGCAGAGCAGGACCAACGCATGGGAATATTTCCAGAATCTCAACGCTGGCAGTTATGAAGATATTTTGAAGCACGCCTTAACCCAGTGCCGGAAAAATATTTTGGAGGCACGCATAAACGATCGTGAGCGAAGTGGGAGTTCCACTCTTGCTCTGGACTGTGACTGCACTACAATAAGCCGTCGGGATAGGTTTTGATGTAGACAAGTAGTCAGGGGGAACGCTAAGATCCCTCTGAGATAAATAGAGGTTTTGTATGCCCAAATGAGGCTAGCTACAAGTTAGTAGGAGATTTCTGAGTTTTCAATTTTAGTTTTTGATTTCAGTTGTGTCCATTTTCACTTTGAATATAACAGAGGAAAATTGACCCAATGCATGGTGTAGACATTGTTCACAATTCTCTGTTATTGTGTTTTCAAGAATGAATGAATGAATTTCGTTATGAATAGATGGAACTGTGAATGCTAGGATAAGTTTCAATTGTTTCTTTTATGTCGAGTGGTGAAAGGTGTGCTCATAGAACGCAAGGAGTGCGTTGTTAGGATCTGTTTAGATTTCAAAGCTCAGAAGAGATAGCACGAAACTTCCCTTTGCAAGGAATGCAAAGAGACTGGTGCAAGGCATGCACAGTCGTCTACAAGAATTCAAACCTTGTGTAAAGATTTGGTGAAAGGAGTGCACAGATTTGAGATTCGACTCAGTGTCGAAGAGACTTTGTAAGAAGTCGAAGAACCCACAAAAGGAGAACACCAGGAGGGAGAGAGGAATTTCTCTTTGAGAAATCCTTCAGATCTGAGTTATCGAAATCCATGAAATGCGAGTGCGCGGGAAGCTGAAGTCTTCATGAAACCAATCTCAAAAGGGATAATGATTTTCATAAGTGTTGACGAGATCCAAGAAATGGACTCACCGAAGGATAAAGGTTGAAGCCTTTGACTCCTTTGAAAATCTTCTAAGTTTGAAGAAAGTGTAAACTAAGGGGGGGAGATCTAGACCGTCCGATCAATGTCCAACCAACGAGGAGCAAGCGCAAAAGAGGAAAGATCCCAACCATTCATTCTGAGCTCAAAATAATCATAGCTGCCTGATCAGGGAAAGGTGCACTAATGATAATCTTTGAAAGTACACAGGAAGAGCGAGGTTACAAAATTTTGAAATGATCGGAGCCGTCTATTATCAAGGAGGACACGTGGCGAGAGATCAACATTTCGTTGAATCGTAGTTCAGGATAGCCAGAGCTAAAGGTAGTGAGAAATCGCGAGGACCGATTTCACGATTTGATCGCAGTCATCGATCTAAGGAAGATCGTGGACCGTAGATATGGTTTTGTCAGGAGTTCGCAACTCGGGAGATCGGAAGTAAGAGTTCTGGGGACTCGCGAAATCTGAGTTCATGATTTGATCGCACTCATCGATCGAAGGAAGACCATGGACTGTAGATATGGTTTTGTCGGGAGTTCACAACTCGGGAAATCAGAAGTAAGAGTTCTGGGAACTTGCGAGGCCCGAGTTCGCGATTTGATCACAGTCGTTGATCGAAGGAGAAATGTGGACCATTGATTGTCCAGGGAGATATTGAGATAAGGGAGGTGAGTGGTCTTCCAACTTTGCGAAACATGAAGTCTCATTTCACGAAGAGTTGATCTGAGCCATCAGATCATGGGGATTTGTGAGTCGTTGATCTGGTGCACATGAATTTTGGGATATCGGGGATTGAAGGAGAGGATTGATCAGCCTTCCAACTTCACGAAACGTGAAGTCCCGAAACGCAAAGGAGACATCAGGACCGTCGGATCATATGGATTTTGGACCGTTGATCTGACGTGCATGGAGCCCAAATTTCGGGTTTCGAAAATCGGGAGAACGGAGGTGAATCACATTGGGAATTTCGTATACGCGATCAGAAGATTAGCCCATGGTCATAGCGAAGGGTCACATCAGTGAAGGAGAATAGAGGGGCTAGCACATGCTAGGCTCTTGTCGGGATTTCAGAAGTCAAAGAATCAGGGTTGGCTCATACACAAACAACTAACACGTGAAATCGTGATGCGCCTTTGGTTAGGTGAGTGGTCACAGTCATGGTCACATAACGGAAGGAGCTTAACTAGAGAAGATCTAGCGCATTCACATGGAAGTTGAACATGGCTTAAGAGAGAACCGCAGGTCTCACATGACCTGCGCATTTGGGGAAAGGACCTGTGTAAGTGGGTTTGGGTCTAACAGAGACCCAAAGGGTTGATCCGACTTAGTTTTCTTGATCAATCCTAGATCAGGAGGTCACGCAACCCTTAGGAGAGAAGGGGGGTATGCATCAGCTAGTTCCTTCATTTTCTGATGAGGACGAAGAGATGAGTCTTGAGGATGATGTATTGGACCCTCTTCCATTTGATGAAGTCATCCAAGCCATTGATGCTCCTACACAACAAGAAGTGGGCACAGTAAGTTACTTCCCTTTCCAGGATTTTGATGATGCTTTGTTTTGTGATTTGGAAAGTGAAGAAGTACTAGAGGAGCCCTTGGATTCATTAAATCCCTCATGTTATGATAAAGATAGCGACATTGTTAATAATATTGATGAGTTCATACATGTTGGAAGACGTAAATGGGATTTGATTGGTTCTGATGAAGGTCCCATTTATGATATGGAAGGATATTTCCAAATGTTTCCTTTGTAACTATCATATGAGGTTAATAATGATTTTGACATTTGAAAACAAGGAAATGATATAGTTGCATACAACTCCAGGGGCGACCTAGTTCTATTTTCTCCTGATAATGTTTGGTCATACCTTGAATATTTTGATGAGTATTCATTTGAGCACTTGGATTTAGTCTATGAAGAAGAATATCAACCACCGTTGTGCTCAAATATTAAAAGAGGTGAGGACATTGCTTTCCCAAATCATGGTACTTCTGACAAGGTTCTCCAAACCCCTTTGATTACTTTACCTCGCTATGTCACTAAGGGTGTAATTGGGAAACATGTCTCTTGTCTTAAATTTTCTCCAAGGAAAAGCTTACATTTAGAATTCAACAGTGGTTTGAATACCTTAAGAAGAAGTTTATTACCTTAGTCTTTCAACCTTCCCTTAAATTGTCAATCACCTCCAGGTTCTTGCTAGTTCCCTCCCAGACCTCAGATTGTGCAAACATCTAGGGTAGCCAACATTCAGACTCTTCCAGTCATTCTATTGAAACTTTGGTTTTTCATGATCCCTTTCTGAGATGGATTGAGCACTTTCCCAAAGGTGTGAATTGGCACGATTTTGTCCCTCCCTCCTACCTCCATGAGCTAGACTTTACGATCTCCGATGATATGATACATATTCTAACTCATGTTATTTTTGTGCTTAACTTATCATTGTTTTGGTTTATCATGAATCACATAGGAAAGTATTATGAGACATTTTTAGGATGGTTTCACTAGCTATTTGACTACACCTAGCATTCAACCAACATGTAAGCAAGTAAGTAAGTAGCAATTTTTCATTCATTGTATATACCATCTACATTTCATGCTAGAGTAGTTGTATTTCCATTTGTATATATGCTTGCTTACATTCATTGTATTGTACCATATATGAGCTAGGGGTGATATCACCACCCCAAATGATTACTAATAGATTTTATTGAGATCTAGTAGGTCACAAGTCATACCAGATATGTTGAGGTTCTCATGCACTCTACGGTGAGCACATGTCCCTGAGTTGGAGCCAGATGTTATCCCCTAGCCTAAGGATAACTAAGGAGATTATGTCTCAAGGCCCACAAATCCTAAACATGGAGTACTGAGAGCCATATTGACTTGAGCCTGGCCCTGGAGGGCCCATCTTTCTTCTTCAACACCTCCATATTGTCAGTAGCAACAACATCCATCCGATCGGTCTGGTCCTTCAGCAGCAATGGGTCTTTCTCCATGAGGTAATGCGTCTGGGTATCATGGTATGTGTCACTCTGATTCTCAAAACATTTTAATATGGGCATTTAATTATTTTTGCTTCATGATGTGTGCTTGGAATGTATTCCTTTTGACTTGTCCATACCCGCGGGGTGACATAATGCCCTAGTAAGTTGGTTCCCTTGGGACTGAGTTTCCACCGGGTGGGTTCATGAAATTCCATCATCCATTCCCACCATACTTATCACTTTTCATCATCTTCCCTCTCATCCATTCCCTTCATTGGTTTGGAATTGGGTTTTCTAAGCTAGAAAAGGGTTGTACCTTGCCTTGTGGGAAGAAGGGGCTAAAGACCCAGCGGGTAAAAGTAGTTGGAAAAAGATAAAAGCCAAAAGAACAAAACCTTGAGATGCTTCACCTAGGGATCCCCGAGAAAGCAATAAAAGGCTTCTCAACAAGAAAAGGAGGGACCCATGAAATAAATAAAATCAAGACCTAGTTGGAGGATAGGGGGTCTCATCACGAGACAACCTATTAGGTCCATGGGCATGTAATGGTATGACACTACCATTCAGCTGGTCACCATGCCAAGGTAGTGGCTCTTGGTGGCATAGCCAAGAGAAAGGGGGTCTCATCATGATCCAACCTTATCATCTCCGTGAAATTATTGTGGGTAACAATATCACCATTGGTCACCATGCCAGGGCAGTGTCCCCCAACTATTCTCTTGAAAGAAAAATCAATAAGATGAAAAAGTAAAAAGGCATTGAATGGGCTTGGAAACATTTGCATCCATAACAAGGCACAACTCACCCTCTTTAGAGGCACCCATACGCACACCATACATTTCCCTGTCATCACTGCACCCATTGCCCAAACATCCCCCATACCATCACATGCACTTACATGACCTAGATTGGTCTTCACCTGGAAACATCCCACATCTAAGGGGATTCATCCAAATAGGACGTCTTGAAACCCTCTCCAAAACAGGCTTGTAGAATAGCATAACATCTTTGAGCACTTGTCTGGGAAAGGGGGGTTTTATGCACATGTTTAGATAACTTTATTATTAGATGTTATCCACATTGCTATGATCCCTGTGACTTATGATCCCATGGAGGGCGTACTTGTTGTTGCTGCAGGACCATGCCCAACGGACAGGTGCACATGGGGAGATGATTAGCTCGAACCTCCATAGGCATAAAATCCCACCTGATGGATGTTGAGATCCCAACAAGGAGTGAACATATACTAGAGGCTTGCACTAGAGAGAGAGGAGTATGTTCCACTAGAGACAGCCTGACAGGCATGGACCCAGGGGGGTCTTGCCCTCCCACCATGATGTTGGCCCTTGAAGGCCCTTGACATCATCATTTAGAGCCTTGATGTTACCTAGTTGAGGTGTCCATCTTGAGGACATTTTGGGTTGGCACGTGTGGAAGTTCTTGAGGGGTTTTGAGCCACAATGTTTCACTTGGAGGGATAGCATTCTAGTAGAGAGGATAATTTCACCCTAGGAGGGGCATGATGTCACCCTAAAAAGATAAAATTAGGGTTTTATTGGATATCTTGTAAAAAGTTGGATTTTCTCATGTAAATTGGCCATGTCGGCCTTTTTGACCTAATTTTGTAATTAAAGGTCATTTTCATTGTATAAATAAGGGGATTTTCCCCTTGTGTTTTTTCATCATTCATTCACTCACTAAGTGAGGTCTGAAATTTCAGCTCCTTTAAGGCTCTTTGGCTGAAATTAAGTGGTGTGCAACTCTTGGAGGAGGCTTATATTGGTGTTTTTGGCATTTTTCTTGGTGGAAAGTCTTCAACTAGGCTAATTGCTAGATTATTCTTGGTGGATGTAAGTGAATTTATGCAAATCCTCTTTACTTTGATTGGTTATAGTGCATTCACTTTGAATTTTTCCCAAGATTATGAAATTGCTAGCTTAAAACCCTAGGAGATCAAGAACATGGTATTGTCCTTGTCTTAACAACTTTTCACCTACTAGATTGTGCTAGAAACACTACATTTTGAAGCATTGTTCTAGAGCCCTACAATTGTAGCACTCTAGTATCATTTTCTTCATCAATCCATTACTTAATTCAAGCTTGAGCTAAAGAAGAAGGAAAACTGCTAGGGCCTAGGGTTACCTACTTCCTAGTAGTCGTTTTCCTTCTAAGTCTTGTTGATTGAAGCCTTGGGTTACCAACACCTCAACCATCATCCTTCTTTTTCCTTAGCTCATACATCATTCCTTCAATATTGTTGCTAAAAAAAAGTGACTCCATTATCCCTAAAGACACTGATCTCGACCTTACATTTGATTGATTGATGAAAACAACACTTAAAACTTTTACCTCAAGCTATTTACTAACCTTTCCTAACCCTAGATTAGACTAATTCACTAACCTTATTGTTGTTGTTACAAAAGTAAGATACAACCAATTATTATAGCAGTAAAATCTCTTAAAAGCAGTTGCAAAAGTTGATTTTTACATTGCCTCATTAACTTCTGACAAGTGCTAGTATATTTATATTATTGGATTATAATTGTTGGTCATTGTGAAGCTTATTTAAGGCATCAGTTGTGAAGCTATCATCTTGTATACATTGTTGTTATATAATTTATGTTTTCTTAATCTTGCATCAACTTATTACTTTTATTGACAAGTTCAAGGTTTTATGAAGCACTAACATCAAATTGTATTTGCAAAAGATATTGTTTTCTTGTTGATTTGTTATGGGAAGGTACACTCAAGAATATCATTGTTTCATTTGCTAAAAATTTGGGACTTACTGATCAGTGTGACTTGTGAGAGGGGATATACTTTCCTGATACTTCAACCTTTTCCTTCTCAAACCCCAGGTCACCAGGGACGTCTCCCCTGGGCTTCGTCCCTAAATAGAAAGAGGTGTCTTATTAAGATGAGTGTGATAGTACAACCTCTTGTTATGCCAATTTTCCCTCCATTAGCCTTTCCCTTTTGGACAAGTACAAATGGTGTGATAACATTGTGTTGATAACATTACACTTGTTTTTCCTTATGAAAGAATAATGAATTCTATGACAACACGGAAGGCTTGAAACCCTATCATTTGGCCTGTGGCGTGCTTTCCACCTCCTTTGCAATGAACCATTTCAAACCATTAGGTCCACTGATATAATTTCTCTGTTTAGTCCAAAATTCAAGTAATAGTAATTCTTCCACATATGGGTTTCAACAATTCAAGGGAGAGGATGGTTTCATGAATATCACACTTTAGATACATTGGTGGGGAAGCACTTTTAGCAACAATTTTATTATTTTTTTGGATCAACTGTCTAATTTTTGGAAAGTCTTTGTGGCAACTAAAGCTCATTGTCTTTAATATATCTTGTCAACAATTCTTTGTAGTAAAAGGGTTTGGACCAATTTTTTGGCCCTTTCTATTGGATCGATCTAGTGTTTCCCACCATGAAACCTCTTTATTGTACATTGATGATTTTATGCTATCATTCAGGATCAGGTCCATGTTGTTGTATCTCCAATCTTATGCTTCTTTCCAGGTGATATTCATTACTTGTGCACTTCTTTGTAGCAGTTGAATTAGCTTAAACCTTGTTTCTTGACAACCCTCCTGGAAGTTGTTTATCAGTGGAGTGGCTATGGATTTACTTGAACAATCCCTCTACACTAGGTAAATTCCTCACGATGAGGGAAAAAATCATATAAAAGCTCTTCCCAACCTTCAAATGTGTACTTCTTGGTGCCAGTTATAGCGCCCCACAACTTGATAACTGACCCATTTCCACGAGAAATGATAGAGAGATTCATGTTATTTTAGTGTCCCAAGTAGTATCATTCACCCTACCAACATAGGCATTAATCTCTAGATGTTTCTTCAGTTATTCAACACTGGTACATGAATATGAGTGGACAACATGCTTGGAAAATTCACCTTCCCAACAATCTAATCATCTAGGATGAAAATGCACTGATTTACGGAGATACCTATATCTGTGAGAAGTGCTACCTATATATCATTGATCATGCTAATATATTCCAGGGATAACACCTTCAAGCACTGCTTTCGACACCCAACAATTTTTTGGGTAACATTTGTCTCCTACTTTGGGTCAAGCGCTCTTCTTGGGAGCACTTGAGAATCCAAAATATTTTCACCTCGTCAATACTTCATCAATATTACCTTCTCTTCCCTGTGCTTAGTCATCATGGAGAAAAAGGATACATTAAAGTATGCATTCTTGTATGTTGACTTCTCCATCAATGTTGGGCTGGGAGAATTCTTGGGACCCTTTTCCTTGTTATCACATAAAATTCCAAAGCGTTGATTTAACCTTTTCCCACAAAAATTTCCAAATCATGTACAAAACCTTCTCACCACTTATGAAACATGAGGGATGGGTTTCAAGAACTCATTTTCCTTCTCTTTGTACTTGATCATCATAGTCAATGAAAATACCTCCAAATGTGAGTGTTCATGCATTGGAAACTCAAGTGTCATTGGGATAATAGCAAGTCTCAGCACTTGCACACCGAAAATACCACCCGAATTGTGCACCCAAAGGAGTGGGCAGGTACATGACCTATTTTCCCAGTTTTTCTTTAAAAATCACCATAAACCCTGTTGGACCACAAGCTTCCTGTCAGATTTGGAGAATCTTTCCCATCGAACTCCTGATCAACAATTTTCCATTTTCCTTCAAGGAATTTTCTTAAATTATATTCCATAGAATGAACATTATTACCGAGAGGGATATATCCTATTGAATTGGCACCAATAATTCTCATATTTCCAACAAATTCCATTGGGGTGGAATAATATTTCTTATCCAACCTATTTTAAATTATGCATGAATCCTTGTACTTAGTGAAAATATGAAAATAATCAGTGATTGGGTTAACTCCTGTAGTGACAGATGCACACTCTTCATAATTAAGTTCACTCTATTGATCATTGTTGCAAATTTGTGTTTCATTGAAACAAGGTAGATAAGGTATGTCCATGCCTGGTCCAAAATAAGGAATCTTGTCTAAAATATGGAGCAAATCAATATGAATGTCAGTAATAGAAAAGGAATATTTCTTCATCCTCCAAGACTCCCTTTGGTCACACCATTTCTTCATATCACAATCAAGATATTCATTAAAAATCATTGTGCAATGTTCATGGTTATTCTTGTTAGAATATAATGGATGTGATCATTTTACCATTGACAATATCACTATTGTCACCCAACCATAGGTCGAAGCCACCCTCCGAGCACCTTAACCTTGACATAGAATCACTCAGAAAGCACACCCTAGGATAGATATCCAAACAAAGGGTAGCGCACCTTTCCCCAAGGATAGCGCACCAACAAGAGCTGATCAGATAGTCTGAACCCTAACCAAAAGATAGTCCAAGCCAAACGTGATTTGCTAGCTGCAACAGCTGCAATGGAAACTCTCCTCCAAACCTGCGCACCAAACTGGACACTGCAGTGCACACAAGTGTTTCTCTGCAATTCTAAGCCTTCCTTGCCAGAATGAAGACTGGACTCCTGTATTTATAGTAATTTTGGCTAACTGCCTGGGCCGACTTCTCATTCTGGGTATCTGTCTATTCAATATATATTATTTCTCTTGGAGGCTAATAACCTAATACAAGTTATCCTTTTGAGCCGACATATCTTCTAGGGTTATTAGCCAACTCATTAGGGCTTCTTCTTTCTTCCCGGAGTATTCTATTCTCGTCAGGTTTACACGTGGAGGTAGATACCTCCCGCGGCTACCATAATATCAACACTCCCTCCTAGCTAGGGAGGTATTACAAGTAATATTCTTGAGCACAAACATACCATTCACCCAGTAGCATCAACATAGTTGTATAGACTATCTCATGACTAGATCATGAGCACCATCATTACCATCAGTGTCATCAGTTGCACCATCTCTCGGAACCATACTCTATATGAGTAATCAGACATGATGCTCACTCCATAAAGTGACACAAGAGCCATTCTTCTAATCTAGAAGAATAAATGTTCTGAACCATTTTCTGTCTTGGGAAATCTTTGTTCATTGATCATTCATCTAGCTGATAATCATTTTCAACACTGTTGATAGTCTTCAAGGCAATCAGAACAATATCATTCAATAGAACATAACTGTGTCTATCCATAGTAGTACAAAACTACAATACAGTGGTACACTACCACACCAAGTAGCACACAGGAACTTGATCAGTGACGTATAGTCACAAACAATGGAACACATCCACCACAGTAGTATACATCTACTGTCTAGAGACATATAGTCTTCACAAAAATCATCTGATATCAACCTGCGCAAAAACAATGTTATGATATAAACTGAATCATCTAGGCCATTCTTCCACTCACATCTGTGAGATCTTGGAAGAGCATCTACCCTCAAAAAGGTAAGACATCAATGATGAGATATCCAGACTATTCTTCTCAAGAAAGGAAGAATAATTGTCCTGATTTCTAATCCTGGACCATTCCCCACCCTGGGCCATTCTTTCGACACTAGACAAAGTGTAACCTGGAGAGAATGAGTCTTCCCTAAGGAATGTCTATCCTTGATTGTTGAACCTAGACCATTCCCCACCCTGGGCCATTCCTCCGGCACTAAACAAAGTGAAACCTAGAGAGAATGAACCCACCCTAAGGAATGACTGTCCGAACCATTTCTCATGTTAACCACAAGAGGAAATGTCTATCCTACA
The DNA here is from genome assembly GCA_010110895.2 of Picea sitchensis. Lineage (NCBI taxonomy): Eukaryota > Viridiplantae > Streptophyta > Pinopsida > Pinales > Pinaceae > Picea > Picea sitchensis. Next base: position 376,999 of record SNQJ01S0001090.1, read on the forward strand.
CCAACCTCCAAAACAGACCATTCCTCATGTTAACCACAATGAGAAATCGTTGTCCGACGAGGTAGACTAGTCTTCTTGAGTAACCCTCAAGAAGAGAGAACTCCCTATACCACTCCTCATGTTAACCACAATGGGAATTCGTTGTCTATGGTACATCAACAATTTGGACCATTTTCCGAACTAGAAAATGTCTGCCCATCAGAAATCTCAATCCACTTTCCGAACTGGAAAGAATCTATTCATCCTGGACCATTTTTCGAACTCAAAAATGATTGTCCATCAATCAATAATACATTAGTGCTCCCTCCCAACCTGGGAGTCATCTCTTCCTTTTTCAATAAGGAAGTCGTCTCCACGAGCTCCATCTTGAGTACGCAAACTCTTTCATCTTGAACAGAAGCTTTATCAAAATTTCTTCTTATCTTCTCATATGTGGAGATATGTATTGGAGAACCACTTTCTCCTTTCTGAACTTCATCATAGATAATGTAATGCTTGATTTCAAATGTACTTCGGTTTGGAACATTGGTCTTCTCTGAAGGCTTTATGTAGCTTTGATCAATAAAGTATATCATTGTTGGAAAACTGGAACATATCCATGTGGCACTTGTTTTGTCATCTTGAGATCTGATCTTCTGAGTAATCATCTTGATACAATATTTTTGTTATAGAAAATCTTCACCATGCTTCTGATGTGCACTGAAGGTTCTCCACCAAGTTATCTTCTTCTATCTATATACAAGGGTCTCTTTTTGGTATGCCTCAAAGTCTTGAGGTTGCTCTTCATATGCTCTTTGTTCAATTTCTCTGGAGAAAATTCTTTGCATTCATTTGAGGTAGAACTCCAACCCATGGATATTGCAGATGATATAAAGACTCATATGTCTGGTTTACTGGAACAAGTAATCGTCATAGTCTTCTCCCTCCATCTTGGAGAACCTCTAGTTATGTATCTTGCAATGCTTGTATATATACACTACTCTTCATCACAACTTCCAGTTCCTCTACTTGATTGTTTTTAGTGAGTTCATATCAGGATGGTAATCTTGTGATTCTTATTGACTGGTTGTTCTGGCTTCTCTTTCTTTCTTGGAATATTCATGGTTCCTAATTTTTTTCTTTAGCTCCTGGGTCCATGGAGTTTCTTATAGATTCCATGCCCTAAAGACTTCATTTCTTTCTTTCATCGTAGGATCACGGATGTGGATTGAAAACCAAGGATACTTTAAGGCTTTTGTTCGAAGAAGTCTTCTTCTACAGTTGAACTGAACACGTACTATATTTTCATGGATGCTACCATGGATATATGCTTCATCATATTCAATGGATCATGGGATGAGCTCCCTCCTAATCCTTCCTTCGTTTATGAGTGCATATAATCGACTCCCTCCATCTAACAGAGTCCACGGTTCCGTCTACATCCTTATTGTCTTCTGCAATATATAATTGGCTCCCTCTGTCTAACAGATTTCATGCTTCCATCTTATTGTCTTCTGCAAGACGTCATAAGTCTTTCTCCATTTTTCTCTTGATAGTTCACTTCTTTCTATCTTTGCTTCTTCTAAGTCTCTTCATGATTGATTCTGATTTCGGCTTATCTTGTAATAGATTCCAAATGATTTGTTTGATGCATTTCATTCTTTCATGTGTATTATCTTACTTGTATAATGATAGAAATCCTTATCTTATTGTTCTTCCATAAGTATAGTTCTTCTTGGAACATATTATCTTCTAAGAGATAGATATACAAGATATGTACAGAGACTATGCAAACAAGATATGTACAAGAAATAAGAAGAGTATTGTTATCTTCAGAAGAAGTCTCTTTCATCCTACTTAGTCTTCTTTGTAGGTTTCTTTTCTTCAACAACTGATGCTTCGTGTTTCTCCTTCCTTTTCTTTATCTCAGGACAATGATTCTTGTATAGACCATACTTTCGACAGTTGAAGCATTGTACTTCTGAAATATCTTTCTCTTGATTTGTCTTCCTCTTTGAACCAAACTTCCTTTTGTTCCTACGATTCTTGAATCTTGTTGTGAAGGCTTGATCATCGTACTTCTTTTGGGGTTTCTCTTTTGCACTGATCCTAGATTCTTCTTGAGCACAGTAAGTCCAAAGTTCTTCAAATGTAGGATACGCCTTCCTTCTGTTCATGCTTGCGGAAAATGCATCCCACATCTTGGGAAGACCATTGAGTACTATGTTTACCAATTTCTTCTCTAAAATGATTTCTTCAATAGATTTTAGTTGATCTCTTAACTGAGAGATTCTCACAAAGTATGATGTTATGTTGTCATCATCATTCATCCTCATGTCATGAAGCTCATTCTTCAGACTCAATATTTGTCCAATGTTTCTGACTGAGAAGAGGTTTGTTAGGGCATCGCACATCTTTTTTGATGAGTCAATATGGGAGATGTAGGGTATCAAGTGGTCTTTTATAGATTCCACTATGATAATCATAGCATTGATGTCACCATCTTTGAACTTCTCCATAACTGCAACATTCTGCGGTTCCTTTTCTTTTCCTTCTTCAAACTCTGGTTTCACGATCTTTCCTTTCACGATATCCAACACTTTATTCTTGGCAAGGATGAGTTCAATCCTTGTATTCCATGCTCTGAATTTAGAAGCTCCATCTAACTTGTTTTCTAACTTCATAGAGTAAGTCATGGTTGCTAGGCTAGGGCGCACTGATCTATCTGGACATTAGGTCAATCCCTTCACTTAAGGTGCCACAACGAGAGGATTAGGGTTTCTACAACTGTACCTACTAGTAACCCTAGCGACAGTTCTTTGGTGACTGCTCCTGCTAGAAACCCTAGCGACAGTTCTTCAATGAGCTTAATATCCTTCTGGCTATGTTTCCTTCCAGCGGTTAGACTGAATGAAGGAGGTGTGGGCCCATAACCCGTTAGAATATAATGGATGTGCTCATTTTACCATTGAAAATATCATTATTGTCACCCAACCATAGGCCGAAGCCACCCTCCGAGCACCTTAACCTTGATAGAGAATCACTCCAGAAGAAAACCCTAGGCTATATAGCCAAACAAAGGGTAGCGCACCTTTCCCCAAGAACAGTGCACCAACACGAGTTGATCAGATAGTCTGAACCCTAACCAAGAGATAGTCCAAGACAAACATGATATGCTAGCTGCAGCAGCTGCAATGGTAGCTCTCCTCCAAACCTACGCAGCAGACTAGGCACTGCAGTGTGCACAAGTGTTTCTCTGCAATTCTAAGACTGCCTTTCCAGAATGAAGACTAGCCTCCTGTATTTATAGTAATTTTGGGTAACTGCTTGGGCCGACTTCTCATTCTGGGTATCTGTCTATTCAGAATATATTATTTCTTCTGGCTGACTTCTTCTCTTGGAGGCTACTAACCTAATACAAGTTATCCTTTTGAGCCGACATGTCTTCTAGGGTTATTAGCCAACTCATTAGGGTTTCTTCTTGCTTCCCGAAGTATTCTATTCTCGTCGGTTTTACACATGGAGGTAAATACCTCCCGCAGCTACCATAATATCAACAATTCTATTCCAAAACTGGAGGAGGGATTAGATTGAGAAGTGAATCACCATCAATACCAAGAGTCTTCTCATATGAAAATTATGAATGTGAATCATTGGATTCTTCAGAGCGTTTTTTAGAATTATCTTTAATGGTGGCTTCACAAAACTATGCTTTCCAAATATTGTTTTTCTCATCATCATTAAAAAACCAACCCAACATCCCATCGGTGTTATTCTTTTCCATTGCATTTAGACTGTAAATGATAGCACCAACAAGTACATCATCATATTCCTGGAATCCATCAACAAATTCTACCTCTCAACATGTGTCTCGGCCATGAGTTCAAAACTTTTTCGGCCATCATCATCATCGAAATCAGGATCACTGTCAAAACTTGTGAAGAAAGGTCCCCTTCTTGAATTGAGTAGAAAAAAACTCATCCAAATTACACGACGTTGGTTCAAAAAACGCATCTATACTATCAATTTCCTCGCTCTTTTGTCCATCAAACTGATATTCGAGGTCTAAAATGGTTGCATCATGCCCCATATTCCCTTGATCCTCTAAAGGGACATCATCATTATCTTCTTGGTTTTCAACCGAGTCATGAAAATGGATGAGAGAATCTTCTCCTTCTAGGCATGTCAACAAATCAAGAGAAATTTCATCATAATATCCTTCAGAACCTTAATCACTTGAGGATATATTACAACCAACAAAATTTTGATTTGAATCATCACCAATATCTTCTTTGACATTAAAAGGTATTTCTATGAATCCATAGACTAGAAGAGGTTCCTCATCATAACCTGTAGCATTAGAAGCCTCATCATCTTCCAAAAAGGCAATAAGTCCTTCCTCCTGCAGGGTTTCCAATAATTCTCGATACGTGTCTTCAAAATTCAGATATTTTGGACCCCCGTGATTGAGAAATTATTCAATGAAAACTACAACAAAAGGTATATTCCTTGGCTTGCAAGAATGTACCCGCCAGTCCCTTTGTTATCCCAGGGAAACAACAAAAACCTTCATCATCAAATCTTCATGTTCAATTTTGTTTGATCTTTCTAAGATGTTTCAAAACATTCATCACATGTGGGATGGCCAATCATTGGTCACCATAAAATTTAGGGCAATCCTCCCACCAGTAGGGTGGACATTGATTAGGATACCAAGGGATATCCTTGGCATCAAAATCCGTGTACACTTCATGGAATGCCCAAAGAGCCATCCTTCACCATGTGCAAATTTCAACATGAGAGCTCAAAAATAAAATGAAATTTTTGTACCTTATCACAATGGAGTCGCCAAGGTGAGATATGTATGCCTTCATAATGATGCTTGTCTCACCTCACAAGCCAAAAGTCTTCAAAATATGTAAAGAAAAAAAGTCTTCATTTTTCTAATGGAGTCACTAGGAAAATATCCTCAAATTTCAAAAACTCCTCCAATGTTGTCTTCTGGGAAAATGGACTTTGTCCCCAAAAACAATGCCAAAATGTGATCACACAAACTTGCACTTATAGAGATAAATTCAGAAATCTCAAGTGTCATCCATTGTAAATAAGAGGGATTCCATTGTCACCTCACCAATCCCTATTTCACTTCAAGCAAGTTCTCCTCCGACTCAAGGAGGTTTCCTTGGTTTGAGATTGCTAGGACTTAGGGCAATGTAGTTCAAGATGATGTGGAGAGGGAGTCTAGGAAAAATGGTTTTTGGTAAGCTTTGGGATATATAAGAAAGTGGTTGGAGCTCTAGAGGCCAATGTCTTGTCATTGGGCATATGGAGTTAATGTATCAATTTCAATGGAGGGAAAGGGAAAAACAAGACTTGAAGGTCTATCCTAGGATTATACCCTCATAAGCCTAGGTCAACCTTCTAGGAAATAAAACCCCAGAGTTTATCTTCTCATAAACCCTAGGTGTCATCCTATTTATTCAAGATATTCTAGCACAAGATCAAGTGTAAATAGGTCAAATCCTAGAGTTTATCCCCTCATAAACCCTAGGTGCCATCCTATTTCTTCAAGAACTTCTAGCACAAGATCAAGTGGAACTAGGTCAAATCCTAGAGTTTATCCCCTCATAAACCCTGCATTCCAGTCTCAAAGACAAGATTATGGGGATGTCCCCTCACAATCCCTAAGCTTGAAATTGTATGCTTCAACAAATTAAGATGGATAAGACAAGGGAAGGGGATGGCCACTCTCAATCTTCCCTTAGGGTTTCAAGCAAAATTGTTCAAGGAAACAAGGTAACATGCAACTTATCACGACTTTGATAGAGCATTCACTTAAATACCATGAAAAAACATAAATTCTTGGAAAAGACCACTTACTAGACCAAGATTTTATGCATAAAGAAAACCCTAGTTTCACAAAACATCCACCAAAACAAGAAAAGCATCCACTAGATCAATTCTCAAAAATTGCATAAGGCAAAGATGCTCCAACAAAATTTCAAAAAAATTCAGACCTTCTAAGGGATTTTTCCCTTAAGTTGTGATGCTCCAAATGAGAGGAAGTGCACCTCTATTTATAGAGAAGGTGATCAACTTCATTTACATTAAAATATTGATATCTTAGGTTAAAATCCCATAATCTAGGCTATAGAGGGGAAAAATACCCTCTTCTACAATTAATGAAATTTAAAATATAAAAATGCATCCATTTGTGCCACATCTACAATGCTTGAAGAGGCAAAACTCTTCACAAGTGAAAAACTTCCTCAAATGAGGGGCAAAGGGGGGGATTTGGTGCAACGTCCAACCTCCAAAGGCCCTTACAAAATATACTATGTCCCTATGTGGGATTCCAATTGCAAACATGCCTTCAAATCACAACCAAGAACCCTTCACAAAGGGTTGCTCATTAAAATAGGTAGCCCCTCAAAATTTCCCAAAGACTTGTCTTCTTCACCAACCAACCAAACAAGCAACAACCCAATTCTTCTACCTCATGTGGATGTAAGGGCTCCAACACAAACATTCAACCTTTATAATTACACACAAGACTCCTCAAAGGGTTCGACCCTGTCCAAGTTAAAAAAATAATCAACACTAAATGTCATCTCAATTAACATCTCTTTCCAATGTTACACACACACACACACACACATTATTTTTAACAATCCGATCTACTCCCAAAGTAAAAGCGCTCTACCAGAGGCCCGAGGTAAGCGACACTCAGCTCTAATCCTCATCAGTCTGTGGTTTTGTAAGTTGTTTTTAAAATTGTATTTTATTTTCTTGGGAGAGGAATGACACCTGAACATATCTTACTGTTCAACATCAGCTCCAATACTGCCATCATAATTTTATGAATCTTACTAAGAATGTAATCCACATTACAGGATGATGGTTGAGGCTACCCTGACTTCTTGTAAATATTAGTTCCCATGCGTCTGGTGTGAAACATCCCCTTCCATGCCATTTCGGTCTAGTTCTCAGATAATTTATGTCACCTTTCTGCCAATTTTCACATGCAACTTTTTTTTTTTTTTTAATGTCTGGAGGAATCAGCAACTAGTTGGGCACGTGCTCGCGTTACACGTGCTCGTGTTATCCAACTGCTACCACTATAACCTCCAGGTGTGCCCACGATGCCCCTTATGCGGCACACAATGTAAGTCGGGGGGAGTTGAACTTGAAACCTCATGGAACTTCATTTTCACGGCACTTGCCAATTGAGCTGCCCGCCCGGGGGATTTTCACATGCAACTTTATGTGACTAATTTTCAGATATTAAAATTGTTTCCTAGTGAACTAACAATAAGCCATAGCTTTTATCACTTCACAATTTTACACTGAAAATATATGAAGCAGAAACAACAAGATCAAAGATGAATCATCAGTACACATATGAGACACAATTTTTGTTTTGTAACCTTGTGAACTTCATAAATTCTAAGGGAAAAACTATCCCTCCCAGCCAATACAAATCCACCAAAAATCTGAGGAAAACCTTGTCCTCCAATAACAAAAAATATTAGAAAAACCAAACCTCAACAAATCCCTGGAAATTTCCTCTGCCCAAAAATCTGCTCTAGACCACTTGTACGACCTGTTGATATCACCTGTACCTACTGACGTCGACCTGCACATACCTACTCCTGCCCAAAAAACCTTGTACACAATTGACCTTAATATAACCTGTGTACATATGTGACTATGCCCATTGCAACTTGTGTATATGAGATTCACCTTCCTGCAACCAACGTACATACGTGATTGTGCTCTTTGCAACCCACGTACATGCGTGATTCCTCCCACTGCAATCCATGTACAGGTACATAAAACTTGTATGGACACCTCCATACAATTTTCTCTCTGCAACTTCCTCTCTTTTAGGCTATATTTGCCACCATTGTAGAATTTCCTTTTACTGAAATCACCATGCCCCATGGCACAAGTTCAGACTCACTTATTCCAGCTCCATCATTGTTATAACCCTAAATTGCACCACACATGCTTACCTAGCATCAGGCCAACTCATATCTTTTCCTTGCCAAAGCCATGTTGAAGAAACTCTTGAAAACCCTATTAAATCAAGTGGCCCGCGCCCTAACCCTCTACTACACGCGTTGGAACGCTGGCAGGCCCACTACTGCACGCGTTGGAACATTGGCTGGCCTACTACAGCCCGCGTTTACCTAACAAATCACAAAAACAGGAAAGTTGTTGACGGGACAAAAAGCTTTGGGTCAGTTAACTGGAACTCCCAGCCATGCATGGCCAAGAGTTCGTCCAAAACCCTAGCTCCTTCTAGCTTATAAAAGAAGGGGTAGGGGTACTATTTGGAGGAGGAAAATCATAGCAAAGAAACTCTGCCCAATTGCCGAATCCATTTTGTCCCAACCCTTTAGCCTTTCCTCAAGCTTAAGGAGAATTCAAGCAAAGCAGTTGGAGGACAA
>SNQJ01S0001090.1:385513-404471 GCA_010110895.2 Picea sitchensis
GGTCTCAATAATAACTGTTGGGGCCGACTTCTTATTCTGCCTATTACAATTGTCCGATGACCAATCCGCAAAAGGGGATTTGGTCCTAATACAATTACCGACATGATTAATCCACAATGGGGATTAATCTTAATAATAAAATAGAAATAATAATAAGAATACTCTTTGCAGTTACATTATTTCAACAAATCCCACCACCAAACCCATGAAGCCCCAACTTCATTCTAATGATGTTTTTACCGAAATGAAAGTGTATTGTGGTGCCCATGACGAATCCCAAATGCCCAACACCTAGGTTCATGTGAGAATACCTGCCCAAAGATAAAAAAATCAGCACTCCTTCTTAGTGAGGGAGGTATTCTCACAACACTCCAGAATCACCTGAAAATAGCTCTATCTCCCACCGTGGGAGTAGCTATGTCTCTCGCACTTAATCCGCTACCACAACTTCTATATAATCCGTCTGATTGGCTTTCCCCTCTGTCACTGAAGAAAATCCTACTCTCTAATCTTCCTGACTGGTTTCACCCTAGGTCACTGAAGAAAATCTTGTTGTCTAGCATGATCCCTCCCTGGAAGACACCCTGCTCCTGGGCAACTTTCCTGGCCATCTCAACCCATGACACCCTCCTGACAGTCTTGGAAGATGCTTCTCTCCCATATGGACCTGAAGGTATACTCCCTCTGAATGGTTGAATATATGTCTGAGCCTACTAACTCCCTCTGAATCCACACAACCTCTGAAGCTCCCTTCTTTCTGTCCATTGTCCTCTGCACATTCCTAAGAAGTTTCTCCTCCCCACTGGATCTTGAGGTTTGACTCCCTATGAACTCTGACTCCCTCTAAGCCTGTGTTATTGGTGGAGATACCTTCTCCCTATGTACATATGTTGATGGTGGGGTCACCTACCTCACCATTGGTGGAGCTACATGCTCATCTGTCTCTCTGCTCCTGATGGTCACAACATGCATAGGTTGGTCCCTCACCCTATATACTTTGTCCTATCTAGCTTTAGAACCATTGTTGTGTCTTGGCTAGATCCTCTGGGCATCCAATAACACTTGTCCATCCTGGAACAACATTGCATATCCCTACTCCTCAATCGTCGAGGATGAGAACACACTCCTGGAACCCATAAAACATTTTCCACTCGCAACACACCCCCTAACTCCATATGGAATACCACTGCTAGAGATCCATGTACTACATGCTTGGTCCTCATACCAAGATCCTCGTACATACCTGAGTCAGGCACTGTGAAGCTCATGAACAAATCTTGTGCCCTTGTCATGTGTCGATGGTTCCCATTATATAAGAACCATGCAATCCTCCAAGGAAAGCATCATGCTTACCAAATTCATGACCATCCAATGAACTTTTGGCCAAGTCCATCATCGAAGTCACAAGAAAAAAACCCTTTGTGTCTACGCACACACTGCAATTGAACTTGTGTCTTCTCTATGAATAGTCTCGAGTTGCAGATGGACATTCAATCTAGTCCACTCTAGACCTCCACAACCCATCTCTGCAAGTTTCCTCATTCTCATGGGTCAAATGCCTGATACACTATCGTACCTCGACAATGTGCAACTCTTCGATCCAATGAAGACTCTATCTTGTCAACCTGACATACACAGGAAGCCATCTCATTCATGCCAAAGCACCCGAGCTCCACCCATCACAACTCACCATGAAAAGCCACTACAAGTCCATCCACAGGTTTGGAAACCTACCACACAACATATTGTTGTGATCTGGCCTCTCCACCAATCCATCAAAAATCTCACCCTGCCACACCATCGAGCTACAATAGTCCACAAATCCTCGTCTGGACAGGCTGCTCCATGTCTCAAATGAGAGACCATCTAACCTATTTCCACCTGCAACAACACTATAGCTCCCTCTTAGAGTTGTCACCTATGACCTATCCGAACATAAACACAATCTGCAACCTCTTGTAGAAGCTATGTGTCTCAAGGATGATCCCCTTCTCTTCAAATCCCAACCTATGATACCATGTCAATTTTCACATGCAACTCTATGTGACTAATTTTCAAATTTGAAAATTGTTTCCTAGTGAATTAATACTAAACCCTAGTTGTTATCACTTAACAATTTTACAATGAAAATAATTGACTGAAAATATATGCAGCAACAACAAGAAGATCATAGATGAATCATCAGTACACATGAGACAAAAAAATTATGTTCTGTAACCTTGTGAACTTCAAAAATTCTGAGCGTGAAACCAATCCTCCCATCCAATACAAATCCACCAAAAATATGAGGACAACCCCAAAAATATGAGGACAACCTTGTCCTCCAATAACACAAAATATCAAAAAACCAAACCTCAACAAGTCCCTAGAAATTTCCTCTGCCCACAAATATGTTGCAGACTACCTGTACGTCCTGCTGACGTCAGCCTATACGGACATGCTCCTGCCCAGAAAACCTTGTACGTGATTCACCTTACTGCAACCTTCGTACATACGTGACTATGCCCACTGCAACCCACGTATAAGTGATTCACCTTCGTGCAACCAACGTACATATACGACTGTGCTCTCTGCAACCTATGTACATAAGCGATTCCTCCCACTGCAATTCAGATGCAGGGACAAAAAAATTGTACGGACACTTCCATATAATTCACTCTCTACGACTTCCCCTATTCTAGGCCTGTTTTTCCACCATTGGAGTATTTCCATTTGTTGAAATCACCATGTCTCTTGGCACAAGTGCAGACTCACTTATTCCAACTCCATCATGTCTCCACACACTCTACACAATATGAAATGTCACAATGACCTCTCTCCTTTATATACAAGTCTTAGGGGTCAACATAGAATCCCCTCCACAAGTCAACATCAAATTAGACTTTCTTGTGGGTGTGTAGCCCCAACACAAATCCACAAATCCCAACACTAAATCCATGAAGCCTCAGGTTCATTCCAATGGCGTTTTTACTCAAACGAAAGTGTAATGTGGTGCCCACAATGATTCCCACATGCCCAACACCTAGGTTCATGTGAGAATACTTGTCTAAAGCTACAAAAATCAACACTTCCAGAGCATACCCAATTTTATGTAGCACTGCAACACCTTGGTTATAATTTAGTTGTAATTTTGAGCCATAAATTGATTAAGGTACACGTTGCCTTATCCACAAGCTCAACCAATCCACTATTGGATCACATATTACAACGTCAAATCATTGTAAAATCCTTCTCTCCAGTTTGAATTAACATATTGTTGACAAACTTAGGTTGCATGAAAGTATTAGAAATTGCTCAATTCGCAAAAGGATCTGGTATTTACAAAAGAACACCCCCAGAAGTTGTGTTGTTTGTTGATAACATTACACTTGTTTTTCCTTATGAAAAGATAATGAAGTCTATGACTACATGGAAGGCCTTAAACCTTGTCATTTTCCCTGTGGTGCGCTTTCCACCTCCTTCGCAATGAACCCTTTCAAACAATCAGGTCCACTGATAGAATTTCTCTATCTAGTCCAAACTTCAAGTAATAATAATGCTTCCACATCTCGGTTTCAACCATTCAGGGGAGAGGATGGTTCCATGAAGATCACACTTAAGATACATTGGTGGGGAAGCAATTTTAGCAACAATTTCATTAATTTTCTAGATCAACTCTCTGATTTTTTGGATAGTCTTTGTGGTAACTGAAGGTCATTGTCTTTAATATCTCTTGTCAAAAATTCATTGTAGGAAAAGGTTTGGACCAGTCTTGTGGCATTTTCTGTTGGATTAATCTTGTGTTTCCCACCATGAAACCTCTTTATTGTACACTAATTATTTGATGTTATCATTCAGGATCAGGTCCACGTTGTTGTATCTTCAATCTTGTGCTTCTTTCCGGCTAATATCCATTGCTTGTGTACTGCTTTGTATTAGTTGATTTAGCTTCAACTGTGTTCCTCAATAGCTCCCCTGGCAGTTGAAATTATCAATGGAGTGGCCCTTGCTTCCCTTAAACAATCCCTATACGCTAGGTAAATTCCTCATGATGATGGAAAACTGCATATACAGGTGCTTTGTGATCTTCAAATGTGTACTGCTTGGTGTCAGTTACAACACCCCACAGCTTGATAAATCACCCATTTCCATGAGAAATCACACAACTTCTTGTTATTCAAGTGATCCTAGCACTAGCAGTATCATTTGCCCCACCAACATAGGCATTAATCTCTAGATTTTGCCTCAACTATTCAACACCAACACATGAATATGAGAGGACAACACGCTTGGAAAATTCAGCTTCCCAGCAATCTAATCATCTGGGCTACAAATGCATCGATTTACAAAGAGACCTGGATCTTTGACAAGTGTTTCCTATCTTAGCATTGAACATGCTTAGATATTCCATGGGTAACACTATTATTTGATGGACACATTCATTTTGTGGCATGTGGGGATTTTATGCTATAGATGTGATTACATGCCCATCTATGTAATGAGAAATACTCTAGAGCAAGCTTTCTTCCAAACCAATGGTTATGAAACCAAATGTTTGATGTAATATCCCTAGATCCACAAATCTGGATATTAACCTCAATTGTTGAATATCTGCTACCGAAACTGATACTCTTTGGGATTTTGGATGTGGTTAAGGGTTTCTGATTGAGTTTCAATAGTTATGAGCTTCATGAAAAGCTTGCATGTTGGTTTGTTTGAGTAGAATGACTTGTTTAGATATTTTGATTAAGTAGTCAATTACAAACAATCGCATGCATGTACAAAAATTCACTCACAATTGCATGTATGTAAATAATAATCAAATAGTTTCATATAGATTATATAATGAATGGATCTACACTGGAAATACAAAGATATAAACTAGAAAAGTATCAGACACTACATGCGATGATAGATCGATGCCATGCAAAGCCTGAAAGATGACATGCAAGTTGGTCGGATGGCATGCATATGGAAAATTGTTGCATGCATGAGGAACTACTGCATACAAGGTGGATCTGTTGGGTTCCACCTTTGAAAACTGATGGAAACTAACTCACTGGATGCACCCTACTCCAAGCTCAATTGGGTCGGAAGAATCTATTGATCTGCTAAGTCCCCAAGGCTAGCAACCTTCTTTCCCTTCCTTTCACCCACAAAGTTACACTGCAACTTCCATAAATGGCCGGATAAGTCACCCTGGATGATTCCATCGTCGAAATCTGCTATACATTGTTTCAATAGAGGTGCCCTCCCTCCTCCTCCAATGGGTTGGGAGGAATTTGGCTCAATGTCTCCCTGGATGAGTAGATATGATAAACTGTACTATCTCTGTTGTCGATAAACCCACTGTAAACCCCCACTGCCTGAATATGATGCCATGGTGGCTAGGATGCTCAGAATTATTCTCTGGATGGTTCAATCGAAGCGCCTTTCCCTGATCTCAACTGGGTTTGAAGGGCTAAGATTCGCTAGGCCTCTTTAGGTGAAGCAACCTGATCTGTGATTGATTCCCTCCTCTGGAATCCACGCTGAAACTGTTGTAGACCTATGATGAAGCAATGGAAAACCTGTATGGATTTCTCAATTGTCTAGGGTGTGTCTCTCAACACTGAATCCAATCAACTGGTGTCTTCCTCCTGGAATCCACAATCCTCCACTGATTCGCCCGAACCTGTGTGTTTTCTCCTCTGAGATCAATCCTCAAATCATAATCCACAATAATGAGAGATTAGGTCATTTTTTCTCCTTCATATACTCTCCCAACCCTAATTCTTCATTGACCTCTATAATTAGCTCATTTCACTATCTGTTCCTTGACCTTGGGAGCCCGACTGTCTCCAAAAACCCGGTCAATCAAAGTGGGAGCATAATATAATGCTCTGAATGGGGTCATAACTATGGACATGTGGAAGGTAGTGTTGTAACAGTGTTATCCAAGATGTAATCACCTTACCCACACTCTTTGTTGTCCACTCACATAGTTCCTCAAATAGCCCTCTACCCACTTGTTGACTATCTTCGTCTTCCCATCAGTATCAGGGTGGTAATTGGTGTTGGGTGTCAACTCTGTCCTCACCAATCTGAATACCTCCTGCAAAAATGTGATGAGGAATCAACTACCTCTGATGCTAACTATACTCTGTGGCAACCAGTGAATTCTAAAAATCTCTCTGAAGAATAGCTCGATCACCTGCACTGCACTGTAGTTGGTAGGAATCACAAAGAAATGCGCAAACTTGGTCAATCTGTCAACCACTACATTATAGTCCTTACCCTGAGCCTTGGGTAGGCATGTGATGAAGCCATGGATATACTTTCCCATTTCTTCTCTGGAATGGGAAGTGGTTGAAGTAACCCTGGTGGAAGTGTCTTCTCTGACTTGTTCTGTTGACAAGTCACACACTCACCGATATGTCTCATCACATCCTACTTGATACCCTTCCAATAGAATCTCTCCCTGACCTGCCTGTAAGTTTTGAAGAACCCCTAATGGCCTGCTAATGGAGAGACATCCACTACTGCCAAAATATTATTTTTGAGACTCAATCATGCACTAGGTAGACTCGATATTTATAAAATATGACGTCGTCTATGACTTTGTACTTGTCGTCTCGTACCTGCTCGTCCAATAACTCACAAGAGAACTTATCCTTCGAATATTCCACTAACAAGTGGGATTTCCAATCTGCTGAAATCTCCATCAAGGAACAAGTTGTGGGTCTCCTAGATAGTGCATCTGCCACATTTTTTTTCTTCCCCTTGACATACTCTATGTCAAAATCAAAGGACTAGACCTTTGTCACCCACTTCTGTTGACGCTCGTTGAGATCCTTCTACTCAAGGAAATACTTCAAACTATTATGGTTTGTCTTAACCACAAATTTGTTGCCCACCCAATACTACCTGAATTTGGTCAAATCATGCATGATTGCAAGCATCTCCTTGTCATAGATAGAATACAACCTCTTGGGCTAGCTGGGCTTCTTGCTCTCAAATACAATAGGGTGTTCCCCCTGCATCAACATTGCTATGATCCCCTCTCCTGATGCATCACACTCCATAACAGATGGTAGTGTGAAATCGAGTAATGCTAGTACTAGGCACGTGCCCATGACTTCCTTCATATGCTCAAATGCCTTCTGCAACTCGCCTTTCCAGATGAAGGATCCCTGTCTGATGAGGTCGGTGAGTGGTGCCCCTAACTGTGAAAAACCCTTCATGAACCTCCTGTAATAGTTGCACAACCCAAAGAAACTCCTAAACTTTGTCACATTCTTGGGCGTTGGCCAATCCAAAATGGCCTTGATCTTCTCCTGGTGCACTTGTACCCCCTATGCGTTGTTAATGTGGCCCAAGTATACTAGTTATGTCATGTCAAACTCACACTTTGACTCCTTGGAAAACAATGAGTGTGACTCCATAGTGTTGAGTACCTCATCCAAATGCCTCGGATGCTCCTCCCATGTCCTGTTGTATATCGAAATGTCATCAAAGAACACCAATACCGATTTCCTCAAGTGATCTTGGAATATATGTTTCATGCAAGACTGAAATGTGGCTGGTGCATTGGTTAGCCCAAATGGAATAACCAAGAACTCGAAGTGTCCATAGTGACATCTGAATGTCATCTTCTCTATATCCTACTCTTGAATGTTGATTTGATGATATCCAGAGCATAAGTCAGTCTTAGAGAAGAAAATTGTTCCATGCAGTTCGTCCATCAACTCGTCAATGTGTAGGATATGATATCGATTTTTTATGGTCTTCTTGTTCAAAGCACGGTAATATATACACATCTTCATGGTACCATTCTTCTTCAGGACTAAGACAAGTGAAGAAGCGAATGGACTATTGATGGGTCTGATGTGTCCCATCGCTAGAAATTCCTTGATTGTTTTTTCTATCTCATCCTTGAACCTCCTAGGATGACGATAGGCTGTTGTAATCACGAGTTTTGCACCCTCCTCCATCTCGATGGTGTGTTCAAACCCTCTGTCTTGGGGTCTCCCTAGCGAAATCAAACAAAAAACCTGCTAATGCTGACTCAACAAAGTCTTGATCTTTGTATGATACTGTTGTTGGTTTCCTGAATCCCTTCTCGTGGTGATTACACATTCTGATGCATATGCTACTTCCCCATGCCTGAAGATCCTCTCCATCCTCTTCCCCGACACTGTCTTGGGTGCCCCTGTCGACATACCCCTCAATACAACCTTTTTCCCCTCACTGTCTCTGAACCCCATCTCAATGGTTTGGTAGTTGGTAGAAATCTTGCCTAAGGTGATCAACCATTGGACCCCCAACACCACATTTGTGTCAGATAGGTCAACTACATAGAATGTATCCCTCATGGTGTAGTTACCTAACTTCACCTCCAAATCTAGAACTCTGTCCAAACACTCCACCGTGTGGCCATCTGGTACTGCAACATCAAACCCCTCAAACACCTATGTATATAGTGCTCTCCTAGCTACCAATGCAGCGTCAATGAAGTTGTGGGTTGCCCCACCATCTACTAAGGCAATGTTCGTTGTCCCTGAGAAGTCCCTCTGATCCTGAGGGTGTCATAACTAGGGACTCCAAAAAGGGTCACTATGACTCCTCCCTTTGTTGGTACTCATCTCTTAGCCTTCTCGTGAGGTTGTGGTTGTGCCAGTAGTTGGGCCCCTACCGATGTTGATGGTCTTCGTGGAGGATACTCCTCCACGTGCAATGGCTCTTCCTCTGAGTTGGTGGACTCATTTTCCTAGGATTGATTGCCTTGTTCCTCCTCATCACTCTCTGTTGCAACCTCAATGTAGTAGATTTCTCCCTTTCCCATGCACCTGTGGCCAAGGACCCATGTGTATTTACAGGTGAAGCATAACTTCTTCCTCATAAGCTCACGCCTTGTATCATCATCCAACTTATCCTTACCCTTCCACTCTGGAATGGTTCCCTATCCCGGTCCTTCTGTGGCACAAAGGGTTTGGAAAAAGTTTTGGTTTTCGGCACTGACCCTGCTAGATCTCTAGTGTGTAGGATGGCATCCTATAATGTGTGAGTTCTGTAGGCATTCACCCATCCTCTCAAGGGTTTTGTGAGACCCTTTGTGAAAATCATGATCAATCTAGGCTCTGAAATGTCTGTCACTATCATGACGATTCTTTGAAACTCTATGATAAATTCATCAGGGGTACCAGTTTTTCTAAACTGGGCTAAGTCCCTGAAGTTGATCTTTGGATCCCTTCTATCAAACCTGTCCATAAGTCTCTCCGTGATTTCTCTGTATGAGGTGATGTGTCTGTGACCCAACGTCACCAATCCATGGTGCCACCACTCATGGGCCTCTCCCTCCAAGTGCAAAGTAGCGAAATTGATGGCCTCAGTTTCTGTCATTTTGTTGAGCTTGTAATATGTGTCGAGTTTCTTCACACAAGCTCGAGCAGTACATCTTGATGATCCATCGAAAGAGGGTATAGTGAGTTTCCCTACTTTTCGAATGACCTCCACGTTATGTCCTTGTTGTTGTTGTCCTCCCCTTTGAGGATATCTAGGATGGTTCCTAAGTCTAAGTCTGCAATACTCTACTAAATTCATGTCATTATGGAACTGTGGCCCTAGGGATGCATACTCTCTCCTATACTCAACAATATCCTCTTCCTATGTGGCTGGTCTTTGTGCTACTGGTTGCTGCTAGAAGTTCCCTCTAGAAACTAGGGAATAATGGCCTGGGAATCCTACTCGATGATGTGTAGGTGCGAGTAGGTGAATGGGGCCTACTACCTACCCCTGAGTTCCCATGTGTTGCATGGAGGACATTGGCTCCTGGAGTTTTCCTTGCAGCCAATCTATTTCCCATTTTTTCCAAAGACCGAGTCATGGCCTGCAGACTAATCACCATATTGTTAAGAACCTACATGAAGGATGCTTTTGGTTCCATGGGTGCTTTTCCACTACCTTCTGGCCTTTCATATATGTCTCCCATCATCCTCACTGCCTCACACTCTACTCTTATTTATGCTTCTCGTTGTGCCTCTTCCTCTTCCTTTGAACTGTGAGGAAAGGGGGGATAATTCGATCTGGGTCCTCTCCTTTCCCTGCGTCTATTGTAAGTGACAAAGTCGTCACCTATGTGCTCACGACCTTTTGGGTTCTCTGATGAACTCATCAAAACTTTAGTCACATGTCGGCAGGACTAAAGCTCTGATACCACTGTAATATCCCTAGATTCGCAAATCTGGATATTAACCTCAACTACTAACTATCTGATGTCGAAACTGATAATCTTTGGGATTTTGGATACAGTTAAGGGTTTCTGATTGAGTTTCAATAGTTCTGAGCTTCATGCGAAGCTTGCATGTAGAATGGCTTGTTTAGATATTTTGATTAAGTAGTCAATTACAAACAATTGCATGCATGTACAAAAATTCACTCACAACTGCATGCATGTAAATAAGAATCAAATAGTTTCAGATAGATCGGATAATGAATGGATCTACGCTAGAAATACAAAGATATAAACTAGAAAAGTACCAAAAACTACATGCGATGATAGATCGGTGCCATGTAAGGCCTGAAAGATGGCATGCAAGACAGTTGGATGCCATGCATGTGGAAAACTACTACATGCATGAGGAATTGTTGCATGCAAGGTGGATCTGTTGGATTCCACCGTCAGAAACTGATGGAAACTAATTCACTGGATGCGCCCTGCTCCAAGCTCAACTGGGTTGAAAGGATCTGCTAAGTCCCTGTAGATTTTCTGAGATCCTATGAGGCAGCCAACTAAGGTCTGTCTTTGACCTTAGTTTGGCTCTAAGTTTCAACTCTGTGGTTGTCCCTTGCTATTGTTTTAGGACAACAATCAATCACTAACTTTCAACTCAATATTTTGATGGTTAAGTGTCCTTGAAAGTGTTTTCTTTACTCAATTTTAGCACATGCAATATACATCAAAACAAATAACACTACCTCTAGATCTTTTCACTTTAAAATGTTGATCTACACTTCTAAGCATGCATGAAATTGACACATATGTTTTTGGTCAACATGACCCTGGAAAACCCCCCCATGGGGAAAACCAGTTTGGAGCAGATATATATAGAAGGCCTCAAAGCAAAATGTACAAAACATGAAACATATACAAGTGAACCTAGTACAATAGAAACCACTCTCGGATTCCTTGGAGGCCCTTGAAGACCTCCCCACAATCCTTGTGAAGTAAGGCGCTCCCCTTGCCTTGGTGAGCCTTTCTTCTCTTTGCTTGTTTTGTCTTTATCCTGATCCTTTTCTTTGCCTTTGCTCTTTCTTTCTCTTTGAACTTGCCTTGCCTTTGTAGTAGCCTCCTCCTCTCAAGAAAGCCTCCTCCAAGATGATGGTGTGCCCCTCTCCTCAAGTGTGCCCCCTCCTCATGCAAAAACTCAAATAGAGCACCCTCCTTCACCCTTACGCCCTCTAAACTCTAGAGTGCGCCTCTCCAAGGTGAATGGATCTCTCCACAATGTTAGGGCCTCTCTCACACTAGAATGTGCCCTCTAGTCTCAAGAATGTGCCTCTCCTGTAGTATGTGCACCCCTCATCCTAAACTCATGCACCCTCACTCACAATGGCTCCCTCTATAGCACTAGGGTAAGCCACAACAAAGGGAGTGAGCCTCCAATCAATGGGTAGAGCCTCCTCTACTAGATGTGCACCCCTCTCCACTAGTAAATGCGCCCTCCACCACAAGTATGCACCCTCTTCTAGGATAGTAGCCAAGCGTCCATGGAAGATTTCTCCAAGTTCCCTTAACTCAAACAAGGATTCCTCCTCAAACCCTCATGCAAGTGCACTCTCCTCTCCTCAAGATTTGCGCCCAAGCTCTCCTTCTCATCTCCTCTTCTCACAAGTGAAGAATGAGTCTCAAAAATGCATTATACCCTCCTTTAGCCTCCTTTGGCCAAACCCTAAAAGATCAATGGCCTAGATCCAATCTAGCCAAGTCTAATCAATGGATGAGATTCAATCCCTAAATCTCACTTAGGAAACCCACTTTCCTTAGTTTACTTTATGTCTATTAATTCACCCACTTTGTGAATTAATTGTCACTTTAATGACTTAAGTGACATATTTCACTTTTGACTTAAATCTCCTAAGTGAAAGTGAAATTAGAATCATAAAGTAAAGTAACAAGGGTAATAGTCTCCCCCTTTGTGTTTAGAGACTCGTAAACACATGGGGACCACTTTCCAAGGTACCCACATCTCAACACTCCCTCTTACCGAGGAAAGTGCCCTTCACCACCAATATCATCCCTATAGTGGACATGGTTGCCTCCTGGCATATACTCGATGAGTATGGCTATACCGTGATCACTGAAAGTAGTCTCTATCATAGATTTGTTCAATCTACGTGATTTATAGATAAAAGTGTCTCTCCACCTATCCAAGATCACCTAGATCTTGGTATCAAACAAAAGATCTCCACCTTGGTCTCCCACCAAGGATATCTACCTCCTGGCATCTCGCCAACGATCACTACTCTTGGAATCTCACTAAGAGTCACTCTCTTGGCTTCTCACCAAGAGTCTCCCCCTCTTGGTATCTCACCAAGAGTACTCGAATCTCGACATCTCACCAAGATCCTCAACTTGGCCTCTCGTCAAGTAGTTTCCACCTTAAGTGGATCCAGAACCTGATATGCCTGTCTCTATAGCCAAGTGGGGTTCAAGCCTCCTTGGTTCCATGTCGATCCTCCTCATCAACCTATGATGCTCTGAAGCCCCTGCACCAACCCTCTATCTTGACAATTTTGAAACTGAAGTAGTCCTTGGTGGACCAGTCACCCTCTCTGAATATGGTATCCATGAAACATGAGTCTGAGCTCCCTCTGAATCAGTGTTATCAGTCAGTCAGTCCTCCTCAACTCTATCTCCCCACCTGATGTTGGATGGTGTAATAACAGACAAAGCACTGGTGAATGCACACTCTCTCGCAAATTGTGCATCGAACTCAAGCTCCTATGTTGTCGCTGCTCACACATCATGTTGCTTCTTCTTCTTCTTCGGACACTGTCCTGCATAGTGACCCATCTCTCCACAAGAAAAGCATCTCATTGTGCTCATGTCTCTCTTATGCCCATTGTTGATCTCTCCTCGACCAGTCTTCTTCTTTCCTTTTTTCCAAAGACCATGATCCTCATCACCTTGCACTGTATGTTGCTAATGTTGTCCAGAAGCCTCTGCCACAAGTCTAGTCTCCTCATGGGCGAAGTCATCCCACATCCTCTCCCATGTAGGCATGACCTCCCTGGCAACAATGCCACGAACAAATGGACCCCATGGTTTGGTAAATTTGTTTAAGTCTATCCTCACCATAGAGTTTGGGTCCACCACCTCTCCGACAACTCCAAGCTCGTCTATGATCTGGGTGTAACGACCAAGGAAAGAAGTAACTGAATCATCCTCAAGCATGTGAATGCCCCTCAATCAATCATGAAAAACCATCTTTTGGTTCTCATTAGAGCTCTCATAAAGATTGCATAGAGATTCTCACATCTCAAATGCCCAGTCTTTCCCAATCAAGTGGGGAATGATGTGATCTCGCACTGAATCACATATCGTCATCTTTGCCTTGTTGTTCCTCTTCTTGAACTTTGCTAACAAGATGGTAGCAGTAGCAGGAGGAACAACCACAGGTGCCTCAACTATATCTCATAGTTCGAGGTCCTCCAAAACAAAGACAATCCTCGCCTTCTAAGGCGACCAATTGCTAGCTCCAGATAGCCTATCCTCCACATGCATTTGAGATGCTGACATCACTTCCAAACTACACACAAATTGATGCTCCAACTACAAAGGAACGTTGCCTCACTCATGTCAACACAAGTTTGAAAAGAGGCAAGAGAACTCCGACCTCACTCCTAGAAATATAGGTGTGAAAAGAAGTCATGAAATACAACCTCACTCCTGTCCACGCAAGTGTGAAAAGAGGTTGTCCACAAGTGTCAAAAAAATCAGCCCTGAACTGCCCAAAAAATCTTCCCACAAGTTGTCCACAAACTCTGTCAACAAGCTGTCCAAAATCTGCCCTAAACTATCCACGAAAATGCTCAAAAATCAGCAAGTCCAAGCCACCAACTTGGCTCTGATACCATGTAGATTTTCTGAGGTCCTATGACACTGCCAACTAAGGTCTGTCTTTGACCTTAGTTTGGCTCTAAGTTTCAACTATGTGGTTGTCCCTTGCTATTGTTTTAGGACAACAAACAGTAACTAACTTTCAGCTCAATATTTTGATGGTTAAGTGTCCTTTTGAGGTGCCCTTGCAAGTGTTTTATTTACTCAATGTTAGCACATGCAATATACATCAAAACAAATAACACTACCTCTAGATATTTTAACTTTAAAATTTTGATCTACAATTCTAAGCATGCATCAAATTGACAAATGTTTTTGCTTAACATGACCCTGGAAAAACCCCCCCAATGGGGAAAACTAGTTTGGAGCAGATATATACAAAAGGCCTCAAAGCAAAATGTACAACACATGAAACATTTACAAGTGAACCTAGTACAAAAGAAACCACTCTCGGATGCCTTGGAGTCCCTTGAAGACCTCTCCACAAGCCTTGTGAAGTATTGTGCACCCCTTGCCTTCATGAGCCTTTCTTCTCTTTGCTTTCTTTGTCTTTATCATGATCCTTTGCTTTCCCTTTGAACTTGCCTTGCCTTTTTCTTTTCCTTTGTAGTAGCCTCCTCCTCTAAAGAAAGCCTCCTCCAAGATGATGATGCACCCCTCTCCTCAAGTGCATCCCCTCCTCATGCAAAAACTCAAATAGAGCACCCTCCTTCACCCTTGCGCCCTCTAAACTCTAGAGTGCACCTCTCCAAGGTGAATGACTCTCTCCACAAGGTTGGGGCCTCTCCCACACTAGAATGCACCCTCTGGTCTCAAGAATGCGCCTCCTCTAGTATGTGCGCCCCTCCTCCATAGAATGTGCCCTCCTCCTAAACTCATGTGCCCTCACTCACAATGGCTCCCTCTATAGCACTAGGGTAAGCCACAACAAAGGGAGTGAGCCTCCAAGCAATGGGTAGACCCTCCTCTACTAGATGTGTGCCCCTCTCAAGGTTGCGCCCCTCTCCACTAGTAAATGCGCCCTCCTCTAGGATAGTAGCCAAGCCTCCATGGAAGACTTCTCCAAGCTCCCTCAACTCAAACAAGGCTTCCTCCTCAAACCCTCATGCAAGTGCACCCTCCTCTCCTCAAGATTTGCACACAAACTCTCCTTCTCATCTCCTCTTCTCACAAGTGAAGAATGAGTCTCAAAAATGCACTATACCCTCCTTTAGCCGCCTTTAGCCTCCTTTGGCCAAACCTTAAAAGATCAATGGCCTAGATCCAATCTAGCCAAGTCTAATCTATTAGAATATAGAAGATGGTGTGCTCGTTTTACCATTGACGATACCTTCGTCACCCAACCATAGGTCGAAGCCTCCCTCCGAGCACCTTAACCTTGACTGAGAATTCCTCTGGAAGCAAACCCTAGGATAGATAGCCAAACAAAGAGTAGTGCATCAATCCCCAAGGATAACGCATCACAAAAAGCTGATCAGATAGTCCAAACCCTAGCCAAGAGATATTCAAGCCAATATTGAGAACTAGCTAATGCTGCAGCTGCACCTGCAACCCTCCTCCAAACCTGCGCACCAGACTGCAACTGCAGTGCGCACCAACTGGGAAACTGCAATTCTAAGATACTGCAAATGAGAACTGGCGCCCTGTATTTATAGTAATCCTACCAGTTTTACTGGGGCCGACTTCTCCTTCTGGGTATGTGTTTGTTCAGTATATTATTATTATTTCTAGCTGACTTCTTCTCTTGGAGGCTAATAGCCTAATATAAATTATCTTCTTGAGCCAACAAGGCTTCTAGGGTTATTAGCCAACTCATTAGGGTTTCTCTTGCTTCCCGGAGTCTTCTATTCTCGTCAGGTTCACACGTGGAGTTAAATACCTCCCGCAGCTACCATAATATTAACACTCCCTCCTAGCTAGAGAGGTATTTGCAGGTAATGGACTTGAGCACAAAATATACCATTTACTCGGTAGCATCAATATAGTCATCTAGACTATTTCATGACTAGATCATGAGCATCACCATCATCATCAGTTGCATCATCTCTCAAAACCATACTTCATCTGAGTAATTAGATATGATGCTGGATAAGTCACTCTCACCATAGAGTGATACAAGAGGAGTAAAAGCTCTGAATTGTTTTCCATCTGGAAAATCTATGTTCGTCATTCATCTGAATGATCATCATCTCCAATAATCTGTTGATAGTCTTCAAGGCAATTAGAACAAGAATAGAACACAACTGTGTCTATTCATAGTAGTGCACAACTACAATCCAGTGGTTAACTACCACATCAAGTAACACACAAGTACTTGATCAACAACATATAGTTGCGAACAGTGAAACATTTTCACCACAGTAGTCCTCATCTACTGCCATACAGTCTTCATAACAAACATCTGCATAGAAACAATGTTATGATATATACTAAATTAGTTCAACCAATCTTTCACTCACATCTGTGTGTTTTGAAAGAATATCTGCCTCACAAATAGTGGAACATATCCACCACAGTAGTTTACATCTACTATCATCTATTCTTTATAACAAACATCTGATAGCAATCTGCACAGAAACAATGTTATGATAAAAACTGAATCATCTGGGCCAATCTTTCACTCACGTCTGTGAGATCTGAAAGAATGTTTGCCCTCAATATAAAATATCAACAATGGGTTATCTGCCCCATTCTTCTCAACCAAGGAGGAAGGATTATTTCTGATTTCTGAACCTGGACCATTTCTCACCCTGGGCCATTCTTCTGACACTAAACAAAGTGTAACCTGGAGAGAATGAGTATGCCCTCGAGAAATGTTTTGATCATTCCTTACCCTGGGCCATTCCTCTGACACTAAACAAAGTGTAACCTGGAGGGAATAAGTCTGCCCTAAGGAATGATTGTCCTGGACTATTCCCCACCCTGGGCCATTCTTCCGACACTAAACAAAGTGTCACCTGGAGAGAATGAGTCTGCCCTCGAGGAATAACTGTCCCTGGTTGTTGAGCATGGACTATTCCCCACCCTGGGCCATTCTTCCGACACTAAACAAAGTGTAACCTGGAGAGAATGAGTCTGCCCTTGAGGAATAACTGTCCGGACCATTCCCCACCCTGGGCCATTCCTCCAACACTAAACAAAGTGTAACCTGGAGAGAATATATAACCCTCGAGGAATGTATGTCCTGCATCAACCTCCAAAACGGACGATTCTTCAAAACTGCTCACAACTGTGAACTTCGAAAGAATGACTGCCCGGCGAGGCGGACCATTCTACTTGACCGCTACTCAGAGTGACTGCCAAGAAGAATGACTGTCCTAGACCACTCCCCATAATGGGAAGTCGTTGTCTATGATACATCAGCAATCAGTCTGCCTCCCATGTTAACTACAATGGGAAGTCACTGTCCGCCAGAAATCTCAATCCACTTTCCAAACAGGAAAGCATCTTGTCCAATCTGGACTATTTTTCAATTACAAAGATAAATGATATTTTCAATGCTCCCTCCTAACTGGAGAGTTATTTCAATCACAAAAATAAATGTTTGCTTACCTTCCTCTAGTTTGGAGAGTCTTCCCTTCCAGCTAAGAGAGTTATTTCCACGAGCTCTAGCTTGAGTATGCAAGTCCTTTCATCTTGAATAGAGGCTTTACCAAAATGTATGCTTATTTGCTCATCTGCGGAGATATGTATTGGAGAATCACTTTCTCCTTTCTGGACTTCATCATGTATAATGCAATGCTTGTACTTTAGTCTGGAATACTGTGAGGGCTTCATGTAGATCTGAACAATAGAGTATATCATAGTTGGAGAACTGGAACATATCCATGTGGTACTTCTTCTATCATCATGAGATCTGATCTTCTGAGTAGTCATCTTGATGTTATAGGAAATCTTCCCCATGCTTCTGTTGTGCACTGGAGGTTCTCCGCCAAGTTGTCATCTTCTTATCTGCATACAGGAGTATCTTTCTGGTATGGCTCAAGGCCTTGAGATTGTTCTTTATACTTTCTTTATTCGATTTCTCTGGAGAACATTCTTTGCATTCATCTGATGTAGAATTCTGACTCATGGATGTTGCGGATAATATAATAACTTATATAGATATAAGTCTTGTGTACTGGAACAATCAATCATCATAGTCTTCTCCCTCCATCTGGGAGAACCTCTGGTTCTGAATCTCACAATGTTTTCATTCATAAGTCTTTCGTACACTGTTCTTCATCACGACTTTCAGTTCTTCTGCTTAATTTCTTTTAGTGAGTTCATATCAAGCTGGTAATCTTGTGATTCTTGGTACAATGACTGGTTGTTCTGATTCTTCTTTCTTTGAATCTTCATGTTCTTCTTCATGTTTTTCTTTAGCTCTTGGATCCATGGAGTTTCTTATAGATTCCATGCCCTAGAGATTCCACTTCTTACCTTCACCATCGGTTCACGGATCTGGATGGACAACCAGGAATACTTTAAGGCTTCTCTTTGAAGAGGTCTTCTTCTGCGGTTGAGCTGAACACGTACTGTCTTTTATGGCTGCTACCATGGATATATACATTTCATCATCTTCAATGGATCATAGGATTAGCTCCCTCCTAATCCTTGCTTCGTGTAAAAGTGCATATAATCGGCTCCCTCTGTCTGATAGAGTTCATACTTTCATCTGCATCCTTATTGTCTTCTGCAATATATAATTGGCTCTCTCTGTTTAACAGAGTCCACGCTTCCGTCTTAGTTGTCGTCATAAGTCTTTCTCCAATTTCTCTTGATGTCTGACTTCTAAGTCTCTTCAAGATTGATTCTGATTTCGGCTTATCTTGTAATAGCTTTCACATGATATATTTCATTCTTTCATGTGTAATATCTAGTGATATTCATTCTTAT
>SNQJ01S0001090.1:435547-454893 GCA_010110895.2 Picea sitchensis
ACTTGTCCAATGTTTCTGACTGAGAAGAGGTTTGTTAGGGCATCGTACATCTTCTTCGATGAGTCAAGATGGGAGATGTAGGGTATCAAGTGGTCTTTTATAGAGTCCACTATGATACTCATGGCATTGATGTCACTGTCTTTAAACTTCTCCATAACTGCAACGTTCTGCGGTTCGTTCTCTTTTACTTCTTCAAACTCCAGTTCCATGATCTTTCCTTTCACGATATCCAACACTTTATTCTTGGCAAGGATGAGGTCAATCCCTGTCTTCCACGCTCTGAAGTTAGAAGCTCCATCTAACTTGTTTTCTGACTTCATAGAGTAAGTCATGGCTTCTTTGACTTGGTTAACCCTAGATTTGACTAGAAACTCAAACTTGACGTCTTAGCTTGCTGAGATTACCAGGAGGTGCGTTAGGCTGGGGCGCACTAGTCTATTCGGAAATTAGGTCAATCCCTTCACTTAAGGTGCCTCAACGAGAGGATTAGGGTTTCTGCAACTACTCCTGCTAGTAACCCTAGCAGCAGTGCTTTGGTAACTACTCCTGCTAGAAACCCTAGCGGCAGTTCTTCAATGAGCTTAGTATCCTTATGGCTATGCTCCCTTCCAGTGGTTAGACTGAATGAGGAAGGTGTGGGCCCATAACCTGTTAGAATATAATGGATGTGCTCGTTTTACCATCCACACTATCACTATTGTCACCCAACCATAGGCCGAAGCCACCCTCCGAGCACCTCAACCTTGACAGAGAATCACTCCGGAAGCAAACCCTAGGCTAGATAGCCAAACAAAGGGTAGCGCACCTTTCCCCAAGGATAGTGCACCAAACAAAAGCTGATCAAATAGTCCAAACCATAACCAAGAGATAGTCCAAGCTAAAACACAATCTGCTAGCTGCAGCAGCTGCAACGGCAACTCTCCTCCAAACTTGTGCACAAACTGGGCAACTGCAGTGCGCACAAGAGTTGCTCTGCAAGTCTGAGAATGCCTGCCAGAATGAAGACTGGCCTCCTGTATTTATACTAATTCTGGCTAACTGCCTGGGCCGACTTGTCATTCTGGGTGTCTATTTACTTAGTATATAATATTTCTTCTGGATGACTTCTCTTGTAGGCTAATAACCTAATACCAATTATCTTCTTGAGCCGACTTGTCTTCTAGGGTTATTAGCCAACTCATTAAGGTTTCTTCTTGGTTCCCGAAATATTCTATTCTCGTCAGGTTTACACGTGGAGGTAAATACCTCCCGCAGCTACCATACTATTAACAATTACCTCATGGAGCAAGACTTATTGCTACCTCAGGACCAGGTTGGTGGGATAGATATTGTTGTTATTGATAAATGGGTTGCACTGAAGAAAAGAGGGGCCATGCTCAAGTCATCCGGATCTCGACACGCCATGTCTAGGACCTATGGGCCTCGAGACATGATCTCCTTAGTTATCCTGAGGGTAGGGGATAACAAACCCAAAAAATTCTAAGTAAAATGCTAAAGAAAAAGTACAAAAAGGAACTAAGGAAAACAAGCTAGAAAGCTTGCCTCCTTAGGGTCTTTGATTGTTGTTTTAAAACAACAATGTAAAGGAACTTAGATTTGCCAAATATTCAATGAAACTTTTTAGAAAAGAACTACCTTCTAACCTTTAATAATTTAGAAGAAAACTTGCTAAAAGGAGACTTTTCTCTATGCTAGATCTAAACATTATATAAAAAATTGAAAGTGCAAAATTAGATCTAGCTTAATCTATGCATGCAAAGTAAGATAACAAATGTTTATATTTAAGTTTTAGAGCCTAACACTTGCATGCAATGAAGTAACCAAAAAGAAGGTAGAATTTCTTTGAGAAAGAGGGAAAGAATAACTTGTAAGCGTTGAAATCCTTGGGCAAAATGGAGTCTTCTTGGTAGAGGAAAGAGGAACTATGTCCTTATAGATCTTGAAGATGTAGATGATGCAAACTAGCTCAACCTCGCCTTCAAGCATGTGAACCTATGAACTTCAAAACACTTGCAACAAAATGTTAAAGAGTAGTGCTCTCTACATATGAAATTTAGAAAACATGTCAATCAAGCAAGAAGAGCATGTAATCTTTGATTACATATATAAAACAACAAGACTTAGAAATGCAAGCTAGCTTAATAAATCTTTTTATTCAATGAGAGAAAATTGATCTAGAAAGACAAACCAGTTTAGTAGATCATATATTCAACAAATTGAAAGCAAATAATTGAAATAACATCACCTCACAAATTTGGCACAATGACAATTAGCATCCTCACATTGAGATCACTACACCAATCTCGCCTCCAAAGCCTTTTATTCCAAATGATAGTACAATAGTGTTACAACCACAAGCATTTCTCTCCTACTCTAACTAGTTTTCAAGGGAGGAGAAAGCTTGTATAAATAGCAAAAGGGTGGAGTTCCCAATGAAGGAGGGCACACCATGTGGAGAGGGAGGGCGCATCACTTGTGAGAGGAAGAGAGTCAAGTGTGAAGTTGTGGGCTTCCACCTCTCCCCAAACTCCAATCAAATGCCAAGTGTGAGGGTGAGAAAGAAAGGGAGGGTGCCACCTCTCAAAAGGTGGGCAGCCCTCCTCAAAAGTGCGCCACATCTCCTTGAGAGGGGCACACCTCTGCTTAGAAAACTCTTGAAACTCAAGTGGAGATGCCACATAACTCAAGACAACTCCCAAAGAACTCATTCTTGAGTGCCACTCACTCTTAGTCAAGCTCAGTTAACTCCAAACATGTCAAAACACGTTTCCGGCAAGTTTGCTAAAAAAAAGGCATTGCTGATTTTTCCTGATTTTTGGTTTTTTTTTTTTCATTTTTGTATGCAAAATTAACTTTTTAGTGATTAAAATCACTAATTTTACTCACAAAAGTGGGTACTTAGGTAAAGTGGGTGCTCTAGGTCCAAAAATTAGCACCCCCAAGGCATATAATGCCTCCTAGTACCACTTTTTTAATACATACTCAAATTACAATTAAAATAACCCTTTTTACGGGAATTTTTTTATTGACTGAAAAAAATAAAAAAATCCCAAGGGGGACTTAACACATTTCCATGAGACTCTAGGATAATGCTTAGCATGGACATAGGACTCTAGACTTAAAACACTCCTCAAGTCATATCTTCTAGTACAATTACTCCAGCTTTTGAGATTATTGAGTGAAAAAACTCAAAAATTATAGATCGCTTAAAGAGCAAAATATAATTGGCAAGTAAAAAAAACACTCTAGAGTAAAGTACTAGTGTCTAAGCTGGGCCTATCTATAAAGGCTGTCGGAAAAACCCATGTAGAAGTTCTAATGCGATGAAGCCATATTATATAAGAAATAAGAGTAAACAATTTTATGCTTAAATGTATTGACTACATTGTCAAGGAAATCGGATGCCTCTAGTTGGAGACAAAATCTTTCCTTGATTGGGATATCTGTCACAGGCCGAAACAAATGCAAACAAAGTTTTCAGAAGATAAAACCAGTTACATGTCAAAGATATGGGTTGATTTGCAACAGCAAAACTTTATGTCAAAATAAATTAAATGTCCTATCAAATATATTTATTCATGTACTCCATTTACATTAAATATTCTGTAATATCGTAAACATTCTGTAAGATCATAGAGATTCTGTCTCAAAATGCTGATTATCTGAATATCCAATGTTCTTCTTTAATACTGAATTGACATTTTTGTGATAAAAACTTAAAAAATGCCAGATCTGCTGAAAAACTTTCACCAACTGATAATAATTTATGGAAATATTGGTGTTTCTACAGAAAAAACACAAACAGATTATTTTCAACAATTTGCTGTCTTGAGTACCCATGTCCATGTCACTTTCAAAATAAAATATTCTGTACCAATTCGTAATAAAATCTAGGGTACACAAACGGACTCACACATGCATATATATTTATATGTAGATGTATATACTCCTGCAGAGGCACAAACAATTCCTCACATCTTACAAAATCCATATAAGAACCATCCAAACAAAACATGTTCAATCAAGATAACAGACATTATTTCTTCTAGGAGAACAGATGTGAAAGGCATGCTAGCCTGCTGAGATAGAGCAATTCACCTGTTAGTGAGAAGTTCTTTCCTAGTGGCAACGGCTCCAAACATAAAAACAGAAACCAAATAAAGAATGGTAGTTGACCCTATAGCTGCCAATGTGCCAATGGGTATAGATCTCTGAGTATCTTTTAAAGATGCTGAACGGTTTGAACCTGCCATAATTCCGGTCACTGCCGGGAAAAAAAGCCCAAGTAAAGCCCTGCAAATAGACAAAATACTTGTATTTAGTAATAAGTAGTGAAAAAGATCCATTATCCAAAAATTAAATTAAAGAAGCAACCATTGCTCACTCGATGTTCCAGTAAATGATGCCATCTGGAGCAGGAATTCCGGCCTGATTGGTATGCTGGTATTCAGAACCCCAATTTCTTTTAAAAGTGCTCAATCTTAAGCCAGTGATCTCAGCTGAGAATAGCAAGCAGTGTCCAGTACATGGAACAGTAGCAATTTAAAAAGTTTAAATAAAAAAATTTGAACAGTAGCAAATTAAAAAGTTTAAATAAAAAAAAATATAAGTATGAATTTCAAATCAGCATTACATTCTAAACCAACATTTATAGTCAACAAAGTCTAAGCCATCATGTCTTGAAGACTCACAAGAAAGATTGCGATGAGAAGCTGAAAAAATGCCAATGAAAATTAGAAACACCGACAACAAAACAGGCACTAAGAATGCTGGAGCAACTCTGTTGATTATGTTTACCCCACCAAAAACAACAAGGCATAGAACAACAGTGACAAGAACTCCATAGACTTGAAGATCATGTAAATTCGGACTGTTTAAAACCTCGATCTGTGAACTGGGTCCTGATGGGGATAGAGCATCTATCATTGTTGCACTCTCTGTAAATCAGATACCAAAATGTCAGAATCACTGCCACCTTTTACCTTAAGGCCAAGACTGTTCATTTGATAGGCTCTCATGTTCCAGAGAAAATGAAAAATCAAACAGCACACAATAGGTGAACATGTCAAAAATAAACTGTCTTTCAACAGGAATTGCTGCTTGATGTACATTTGACTCTCATTTATATAATTTGGTCATTTGTGGGAATTAATATAATTTATTTCTTTCGTTCTTTCTTCAAGGCTCGTGTTACTGCAAAAAATTTTGACAATCATATGAAATGCATTGTAGAGCTGAATTTACATATGGAAGAAAATATATGAACAATCTATTGGAGAAGCATTTAGACAAGAAACATTCTAAGACTTGCAATAAAGGAAATCTTTCAAAGAGTAAAGCTATAAATTTTGATTTTCCCCGCCTAAGGCAAAACAAAGAAACAGGCATCACAAATAGCAAATATAGTCAAAAAACAACACATTCTAAAGCATACCTATCAAATACATTATTCAAAAAACTATGACAGTCGCAACAAATAAAAGAACAATGATCAGATATAATATTTAAAAAGTAGATATTGTAAAGATATGCATGTCTGTTCTTAGCAATATATGCAGTGCTCCAGACTTAGAAGATAGAACATTCTAACAAAATAATGGAGAAACTCAGAACTACACTAAGTCACAATTTGCTCCCAAAAAACAGAAAGTGTAAGAAGGTGGACAGAAAGAGTCACAACTTTTCTATTAGAACAAAACGTAATTATATATCAATCAATTGACCTAGCAAAGAAGATTAGATTATTTATAGTAAATGCAATAGATAGCACACCATTTTAGGCAATCTCTCGATACCTATGTTGGGAGAAGACAAGTGCCTTTCTCCAATTAGGGCTTATGGGGTCAAGAAGTGTGCACTTCTAAGAAGTGGTCACTTCTATCTTAAGGATTAGAGTAAGACATTAGAACCGTAGGGTAGAATAATCTCTCACCTAATCAAAATAAGGTATAAGGACCAAGGCCCTACAAGAAGGGATTCCCCAAGGGAAAGAACCTTCACCAACAAGATCAAGTTTCAACTATAACTTGAACAAAATACTTAAAACCCTTACCAAGGAACCAAGAGGAAAAACAAAGCAATGGATTAAGCACTTACCCAAGCTAACAAGAGAAGGAAGGAACAAACCCTAAAACGTCTCCTCTCCAATGAAATATCCCAAATACCTTGAATCTGGATATTTACTGCTGCACTAGTGATCTGGTTGCAGATCTGATACTCTGGGGGTTTCTAGGTGCGTTTTTAAAAGGTTTTTGATTGTGGTTTTGTGGTGTTCATATGTTTATAACATGCATGCAATTGTTTCGGAATGAAGAGTAACTCAAAAGCTTATATTAAGTAAAATAACGGGAAATACAGTATTGCATGCGGAAAATAAAGGAAATAACCTCAACTAGATCTCGTAGAGGATGATCTTAGCTGGAATACAATGCAAATCACTAAAGAAAATACCCGGAACAATAGAAATAGGCGGATCTATGGTCAGCACTGAAGATCCACCTCATGCGTGGTCGAATCTGCTGCATGCAACCAAAAATACCCACGGCAACTGTTGTTGGAAACTGGAAAATTTGCCCTGGTGGCTATACTCGTCCGATCGGCCTATAAATTGTCTCAAAATGGTCGTACTGCTGCCTAGGAGCCTTTCCCTAACTATCGGCTTGAAGATATGACCTCTGTTGGTCTGTATGAATCTCGACTAGATTCCCATGGGGTTTGCACACTTCTTGAATCCCACTGTCATGCCCTGGATGATCTGACCATCGGAATCTGACTATGTCCGTCTCAATGAGTGTGCCCTAGTTCCCTTTGTACTAGGTTGAAAGGGAACCGTCATATCTAACCCGGTTATCCCTCTAGAACCCTAATTGAGTAATCCTCAAGAGTTGCGCACTTCCTGGTTGGTCACACTCTAGGAGATTCCTTCATCGGAATAGAATGATACTGGTCTCAAAAGATGCACCCTGGTTCCCTCTCCAATGGGTTGGAAGAGATCGGCTGGATCTTCCCTGGATGGGTCTCGCTACCTCCAGAAGTCTCCTAACTATCGGCTTGAAGATATGACCTCTGCTGGTCTGTATGAATCTCGACTAGATTCCCATGGGGTTTGCACACTTCTTGAATCCCACTGTCATGCCCTGGATGATCTGACCATCGGAATCTGACTATGTCCGTCTCAATGAGTGTGCCCTAGTTCCCTTTGTACTAGGTTGAAAGGGAACCGTCATATCTAACCCGGTTATCCCTCTAGAACCCTAATTGAGTAATCCTCAAGAGTTGCGCACTTCCTGGTTGGTCACACTCTAGGAGATTCCTTCATCGGAATAGAATGATACTGGTCTCAAAAGATGCGCCCTGGTTCCCTCTCCAATGGGTTGGAAGAGATCGGCTGGATCTTCCCTGGATGGGTCTCGCTACCTCCAGAAGTCTCCTAAAACCCTCATGCCCTCACTTGCTAAATGCGCAATGGCTAATCTGGATCTGTATGTTGTTGTTGAATATCAATGAAGAACCTGGATGCTCCTTCCGATGGCTAGGGTGTGTCTCTCAACACTGAAACCGATCTATGGTGGTGGTTTCCTCCAGAAACCCACAAAACAATGGAGGTCCACTTCCTCTCCTTTGGAACCTGTTTCTCAAATCCATAATCGTCAATAATGAGGAATTAGGTCGAATTCACCCCCTTTATACCTCCTTCATCTAATTCTTCGTTGACATGCATAGCTTAAGTGACTTTTCGCTAAGTTTTGATTTATTATTCACTTAAGCTGCTTAGACCCCCTTTTTAGTCTAATTAGACACTCACTTATCACTTACTCACTTTTCCCTTTTGATGTCGCTTTTTGGTTAGACTTTGATGAGCTGACATTCAATAGAGAAATTGTTCCCCTCTATGCCTGACTATAGTCTATGGGAACTAGTAGACTACTAAGTCGCTCCCTGTTGGGGTCATCATTGGGAAAGGGATGGCACATCCAAGTGGTATACTAACCCTTCAAATGGATTGATCTCGAAAGCTAGCAGAAGTCTTGAATCACCATAGCAAATCTTTGATGCACCAAGAAAATAACCAAGAAAGAGAGAGCTCCAAGAATTAACACCAAAACCTCCAATAGGTAGATCTTCAACCAATTGTATTCTCAAATGATATCCAACAACAACAAATTGGAATGAGCGAATAGCCTTTATTTATAGATGAGGCTTCTACATCCTTCTCGCTCTTTATTATTTTCTATCTCCTAATATCTAGCCTTGGAGAATTCCAAAAGTGACTTGTCATCCACATAATGAAGGAGACTAAGTCCAACTACAAGCAAATCGTGCCACATGTACATAAAGCATGCATGAGAAGGGGATGTCTCACAAAAGGAGGGGCCGATTTGATGTAGGAGCTTAATGTTCCCTTGAAAAAGCATAGTCCAAGCCTCGAAACATGTAGAAGCCTTCCAAGTGAAGAAAGGTCCAACGTCTAGCCTCCAAATGTGGAACAACCTCATGAATGATGTGAAATGACCCTCAAAAGGTGCACGGCTCCTCTAATAATGCTCATAGATCCTCAAAAGATGCTTCCAAGGTGTGACCATGTCCTCTTCTCAAGCAAAGATGCCTCCACAAAGCATGGAAGGGTACCCTCCACGTCAAATCAAGTCATAAAACCCCCAAATGGCTAGGACAAAGTCCACATATCTGGGTCGACCCTCCCATCAAGCAATAAATGGCTCAAAAAGTGATGAAATGAGAGAGCGTTCTGGAATCTTCAATGTGGCATGTGTAGAGGTGACCATTGCAAGTGAAAATAGCCCAAATGTGCCTTGGAGGATGTGACCAGTGCCTTGGGATACATGTATTTCCTCAAGAACTATGATATTGCCTCAAGAAACGTGAAATTTAGTGAGCATCTACACAATCATCTCCAAGAGTAGATGGCCAAAGTGTGATAA
Source organism: Picea sitchensis (assembly GCA_010110895.2). NCBI lineage: Eukaryota > Viridiplantae > Streptophyta > Pinopsida > Pinales > Pinaceae > Picea > Picea sitchensis. Next base: position 444,487 of record SNQJ01S0001090.1, read on the forward strand.
ATACATAAGATGGGGGTCCATGCTTAGGCATAAGATAAGTGTGCTTTAAATAAGTATGACAACCCTTACAACATAAGCAACACTTTTACATTACATACAAAGAAGTGACAGAGACTAACAGCTCCCCTAGATCATGTGTCCTAATAGATCCATCTCAAGACACTCGCACGCCTACCAAGATCATAAATAACTGACATGGTGACGAGTTACTGACACCAAGGGGCAGTCAATCTAAGCCATAAGAGCAATGCATATCTTCAAATGGGGACTAAAAGGACGGACCATATCCGACCACAAGGAGTCTGGAGATACCACCTATGCCCCTGACTGATACATAAACATCTAAGCATGGCCCAATACAACATGAGTACAAATATAACCACACTTTTGGCTCATCACGATACAATGATGTACATATTTTGCCCATATGATGGGTCACATCTAGCAAAAACATGTAGGGTACAGTGAAGTGAATCTGAAGTGTAACACATTCCACCACCTCCAAATGCCAGCAACAAGCCACCTCTTCTAGACCAAAGTTGTCACACATGGACTCAACAACGACTCGTTTGGCCTAGAATTCGCCAAGACCCAATAACTCTGCAAAGACTCGACATATACAAAAAAAAAAACTAAAAATATAGTCTGGGTGAGTCTTGGCTAAGTCTTGGTGAGTCTAGCCAAGTCTTGGTGAGTGGTGAGTTCAAGACCGAATATGAGGCGAGTACTTAGCCCAGCTAAGACTCGGGAAGACTCAAAAAGCCTCACGAGTCTTGGTCGAGTCAAACTTTACTATTCTAGACATAGAGACACTCCTCGTGCTAGCTCCAGCTCTTCAAACCACTCTAGTCAATCCTCTATCTAGAGCCTCTTCTCGTCAAACTCAAATATTAGGAGATTTACACATCCAAAAATGGAAATTTCATAAAAGTGTAGCCTACCCTCTCCACCTTTAGGTGATAGGCCCTTGGAGCCATGAGGCTCTATTTCTTGTACTTTGTTTCAGAGCATTGTATTTCACTTTTATGTTGCACTCTTAGATATTAGATCGTATAGATTAGTTATGTTTTTTCTTTTATAGGAGTGGCCATAGCACTCCCATTTTGTATCAATTCTAGTGTACTGTGCAATCGCATTGACATACTTTTGGTCATTTATTGGACATTAATAAACTTCTCTTCACATTCCAAGACCTAAAATCTCAATAATATGGTTACAAAAATCATATCGCTGGGACCTTTTTAACAATCAAAATTAAAAAACACCCTAATAACACAATAGTTGATTGTCTTATACAACACCACATGCTTTCCACTAGGAATAGGACTCCATCAGATTGTTTTCCCAAACGAAAAGCACTAACAAAAAGAAACTAGATAAATATAAAAAAACGGTTGTAGTCAAAGAGTGTTGCATTATCATGAAGTAATTGCATGTTTATCAATATTGATGTTTGGATTATGGGCTATGCTATCCCCAACTCCTAAGGATAACTAAGGAGATGATGTCTTGAGGCCCTCAAGTTGCAGACATGGAGTAACGAGAGACAGCCTGACCAGCAGTGTCCACTTGCACAAACAGAGACCCACCTCACCACCACAACTCCAGGATCATCACGATGGTATCCACCACATTAGCTGGCCTCCGGAAGGCATTGGGTCTTGATCCATGAGGTACAAGTCAAGTATTATGGTGAGTGTCATTTCAATATTTGAGGCATTTGAGTTTGTTGCATGTATTATTGCTTTTGATTAGGTGATATTTGCTTGGACATTATGCTCTTTTCCCTGTTTCACTTTGGTGGTTGACATTGCGCCCTAGTAAGTGGGTCACCCTTAGGGATAGGTATGCTACTGGGAGGTCCTTTTTGATGAGTCATCTTGTCATTCCTGACCATACTCGTCACTTTCCACACTTCATCCCATCATCTCCTCACCTTTTGGGTTTTTTGGGTGTAATGACCCAAGAAGGGCTTGTTCCTCACTTCATGGGAAGAAGGCATTGAAGGCCCAGAGGCTTGTAGTTAGCAAAAGATAAAATCCTAATTATGAACCTTCGAGATACTCAATCAAAGAGGTCTTGAGAGCAATGAAAAGCTTCTCCTACGAAATCAAAGACCTGCAAAAGAAAACACAACATAAATGTCCCACTTGATTCAGGGATTTACAGAAAGTGTGTTACAAGCTAGACTATACCCCCATGGCACTATGTGTACTTCTCCCTTCAAGCAACACTTTGGTTCTATCCCCCAAGCTAATCGATTCACCCTAGGAAGTACCCAGTGTTTGGACCTTAATTAATTAATGGCAATAAATGGACTTGGAAAAGGATGCATTGAAAACAAAGGTACAGCACACCCTCTACAAAGGCACCCATAAGTGAGACACTACAACCCCTTGTATGTCATGAACCCTGTTATCCACCAAGTTGCACTAGCTGGATTTGCAGATGAGCCGCCAAAGACTGAGCAGACAGATGCTCGGAAGTCAGAGTTCACAGATTCAACAGGTCCTTTTAAAGACCACTTTTTCTGCATTTCCATCCCTCCGGGGCATTGTAATAAATGAATTGAGCATGAAAGTTGTAAAAGACTATTGGCCACCTATGACATGGGTACGAGCATGTACACTAGAGTGTTTTTTTTTCACTTGTTAATTATTTTTTGCTTGCCTTAGTGGGTGATTAATAATTTCTAAGTTTTTTCACTCAAGACTGACTCCAAAGCTGGAGTATGTGCTGGTGGTTAGGCCTTGGCATGGTATAACCAATGTCTAGTGTCTAAATGTATATGATTTCATGCTAGGTCATGTCTATTGAGTCATATGGAAATTGTGCTAAGTCTCGATAGGTTTTTTTTAATGTTTTGGTCAAATAATAAATTTCCCGCAAAACGGAAATTTTTTAATGTAAAGTCAATAAATTGTAAAAATATGGCATCAGTCATTGTCAGATGCCAGGTTTGTGCTCGTTTTCCAAGCCAGAGCACCCTTTAGACCCCTATTTCCCTTTTGTCTAGGCAAAAAAGTGATTTTAATCACTCAAAAATGTATTTATCTTGAAAAAAGACAGAAAATGGTCATTTAATTAAATTCCCTAAATTTTAGGAGAAATGTTAAAAGTTAGGAAACATGTGGGGGACATGTTTTTCCTCGATTTTCAGTCAACTCAGAGCTTGGGCGAGTTCACTGGAGAGGAAGGCGACTTGTTTGATGAGGTGTACAAGGGAGATGATCCCAAAGCTAGATTCGACCCTCCCTTGCTAGGTGGCGCATTAGGGAGAGATGGCGCACATCCCTATGTTGAAACTCGCCCTCACACCCTAGTTCCATTCCACCTCACTCCTATTCACTCTCGTTTCACTCCGCTCCACCTCACATCACTCCACTCCACCTCACATCACCTCACTCCATCTCCCCTTTACTCTATGCGCCACTCCCTCATCACTTGAGCATCTCCTCATGCACTAGCACATTCTCTTATGGGAATTGTCACCCAGACTGTAATAAATAGAAGGCGACCCCTCTCCTTTTAGCTAGTTGGAGTTTGGGCGACCTTGATATACATTGTTGTAATATCTTTTCTATACTGGAATAAAAAGACTTTGGAGGTCATCTATTGGTGTTTGGTGCTCATGTGTGGATGGATGTTAGACATATTTTGAGGTGATGTTGCTTTGATTTATTGCATGTATCTATTGTGTAATTTGGCTAATCATAGGGATATTGTTATCTTATTGGAGTGGATTATTTGGCTTGTTTGTTTTCTAATCCATTTGTTTATCTATATTTGAATGCTTATATTGCATATCTTGTTTTTGTTTAAACTAATGTGCAATTGAGGTTTCTTGTGTAGGAAACACCAAGTTTACAAGTATTTGCAAGTGTTCTTTGTAGCATGCAGGATCCAGTTTTTGGAGAAGCAAAGGAGCTAGTTTGCATGTAGTGTTTGTCCAAGAGTTCGAAAGAAGACATCCTCCCTCTTCCTCACACCAAAGGGACCCCATAGCCCAAAGAGTTCCACGCTCAAGCGAAGGCTCCGACAATCACAAATTTCTTCTTCCTCCCTCTTTTTTGCTTGCATGTCAATTAGATGTGTTTTGAAAGATCAATTTTAGCATATATTGTTGCATGCATAAAGTCTTAAATCTAGTTTCAATACTTTCCCATCTAAAAGAGTAGATCTAAGCTAGTTTTGTTGCAATTTTCTATAATTTTTTATCTAAATCTTAAGCTAGAAAGTTGTTTTATTTTACATTGTAGATCAAGCTAATTAGTGGTTTTATGCTTCTTGTTTTGGGACAGCAAACAGAAACACCTAAAAGAGTTTAGTTTAGGTTCATTTAAAGCATCGAAAAGTCTCCAAAAAATTGCATTTTTGCTTAAGGAAAAATTCAGAAATTTTGGTCAACTTTTTTCAAGTTTTAATTTAGTCTTTTAAAGTGTTTCTCATCATATTCTAATCACTTTCTTTGCTGGTTTTTAGCAGGTCCATCAAAAAGAAAGGGGAAACTCTGGCAAAATTGAGGCTAAAGTGAAGAAATTTGAGCCCAAGTTGGAACCCTTGAAGATTAAGACCTTCGGAGAGCCTTTTGTAATAGTTTTCTTTAGTTTGATCCATTCTATAAGGGTCTATAAGTTCAAAAAAGAGGAAAGAGAGTCATCCTCTCAAAGTTGTAATAGGATTAATAAAAGCAGGCCCTTGGAGCCCAATTTCTTCATCCCCATTAGGGGGATTGGTGTGTTCTATGTTTGTCTTTGCTTTATTTCCTTGCAAATCTTATTATATGATCTCACAAACACACATAAGCATAAGGAAAGTAACCACACACAACACTCAAATCTTGCATGCACTTAAGTTTACAAGTAATTTCAATCTTTATGCATGATTAGCTTAAATCTTGTTTTTTGCTATCAACAATAAAATCTTGCAAAGTTTACTTTCAGTTTCAAGTCTTGCAAAGTTTATTTTCAGTTTCAAGCAATTTTCAAAGTTTATTTCCTTTTTGCAAAGTTAAAATAAATCTTCCCCGCAATTACCGGTGTATGCTTTGAACCCTTGCGAGCCTAGCTCGATCCTAGGATTCATCAGAACCGGAATTGTTTGTGCGGAGTAGTTTAATTAGGGAAATCTCAATAGTTTCTACTTCAATGCGCGGGAAAATGCCTAAGGGAAGTGTGTGAAGTCAGACAGGAACTTTGAGATCTAGGTTCTCCCCGTGTTGGACATCCGGCACCCTTAGTGAACTTACTGGTGAGGCCCTGGGGCTTCGGTAAGTGCTTCGCAAGTTTCCAAACAAAGAGGTAGCCTCTAAAGAGGCTACACAATCTCTCATTAATCTACCTTTAATTTACCTTAATAAAACACACGATCAACAACTTCCCAAGATACTTTTAAGGCATTGGTACTATGGATTTATCTTTATGTATGTGAGCAGTTTATTTCATTCATATGTGATTGTCTAACGAATTTATCATATCTTGCATAACTTGTATCCTACTTGGTTTATGCATGCAATCTTTATGGACAAATGCTTTATATGAGTATCTCATCTGATGAATGATAAATGTTGAAAGTGTATGTTTTATTTGCAATAAACTCCTAGAAGTAGTTCTTTTGCTTAATTTAGTTTAAAGAGCCTTAGTATTTTTGTTAGGGACTAAGCCCCTTGGCTTCGCTAGGAGTTGGCCTAGACGGAGGAGTTGAGGATCAAATGACAGCACCTTGACTCGAGACTTGCCCCCAAGGACACACTAAGTGGATTGAAGATTTCTTCCACGATAGCCCAAGTGTGTATAAGGCGGCAACAAAAAGTCTTCCCATCATCCATGACACCTCATCCACATGACTTAGAAGGAAGTCCCCTCGGGAAACACCCCTAAACTTGAGGAACGATTCACCCAATAGGTCGTTTTGTCAACCCTCCCATACTTAAACTTGGAATATTGCATAAGGTCTTTGAGCATTAGTTTATTTCGATGAGGTGGTTTGGATATAATTGCTTAGATGGCTCTTTTATTAATTTGATTTGTTGATATTATGGTAGCTATGGGAGGTATTAAACCTCCACGTGTAACCCTAAAAAAACTAGAATATTCCGGGAAGCAAGAAGAAACCCTAAAGCATTGGACATAACCCTAAAAGACAAGTCAGCTAAAAAAAATAATTAATATTGAGTTTTTTAGCCTCCAGAAAGTGAAGTCGGCCCAGACAGCTAAGAAAGAGCAGTATAAATACAAGATGCCAGAGCCCATTTGGACACACACAACTCGCAACTGCAGAAATTTAGTAAGTGCGCAAGTTTGGAGAGTAGTTGCAACTGCAGCTACTGCAACTTGTATTTTTTAGTTTTAGGCTTGGACTTTCTCTTGGTTATGGTTTGGACTTTCTGCTTGGTACACTAGATTTGGAGAGTGGTACGCTACCTTGGTTGGCTACCGAGTCTAGGGTTTGCTTCCAAAATTATTCTCTCTGTCAAGGTTAAGGTGCTTGAGGGTGACTTCAGCCTATGGTTGTGTGACAATATTGCTATATTGTATATGGTGAAACGAGCACACCTATTTTTCTAACAAGTTATGGGCCCACACTATCTTCGGACAATCTAACCACTAGAAGATAGATTGGGAGGATTTTCTCATTTACAATTGCAGTTGCAGTCAAAGTTTTACTGCAGCAATGAAACCCTAACCCTCTTGTTAAGGCACCTTGAGTGAAGAGCTTGACCTAATTCCTGGATAGCCTACTGTGCCCTAGCCTAATGCATCTCCTGATACTTTCAGCAAGTCAAGATGTCAAGTTTAAGTTTTTGGTCAAAATCAAAGGTTGACCAAGTCAAAGCAGTCACGACTTACTTTATGAAGTCAGAAAACAAGTTAGAAGGGGCTTCTAACTTCAGAGCATGGAAGACAAGGATTGACCTCATCCTTGCCAAGAATAAAGTGTTGGATATTGTGAAAGGAAAGATCGTGTAACCACAGTTTGAAGAAGCAAAAGAGAACGAACCTCAGAACATTGCAATTATGGAGAAGTTTACGGACAATGACATCAATGCTATGAGTATCATAGTGGACTTTGTAAAAGACCACTTGATACCCTACATCTCTCATCTTGACTCATCTAAGAAGATGTACGATGCCCTAACTAATCTCTTCTCAATCAGAAACATTCGACAAGTAATGAGTCTAAAGAATGAGCTCTGTGACATGAAAATGAATGATGATGACAGCATAACATCATACATTGTAAGAATCTCTCAGTTAAGAGATCAAATACAAGTTATTGAAGAAATCATTTCAGAAAAGGAACTAGTATATATACTACTCAATGGCCTTCCCAAGACATGGGATGCATTTGCCACAAGCATGAACACAAGAAAGCAGTATTCCACATTTGAAGAACTTTGGACTTATTGTGCACAAGAAGAATCAAGGATTAACGCAAAAGAGAAATCCCAAAATAAATACGAAGATCAAGCCTTCACAAAAAAGTTCAAGAATTTCAAGAATAAGAAGAAGTTTGGCTTGAGAAAGAAACCAAATCAAGAAAAGGATATGTCAAAGATACAATGCTTCAATTGTTGAAAATATGGTCACTACAGGAACCATTGTCCTGAGTTAAAGAAAAGGAAAGAAACAGACGAAGCATCAGTTGTCAAAGAAAGAGAACCCTCAAAGAAGGCCAAGCAGGATAAAACATACTTCTTCTTCTGAGTCAAGATAACAATATTCTTCAAAGTTCTTGTACATACCATGTTTACATAGTTCCTATACATATCATGTATATCTATTTCTTAGAAGATAAGATGTTCAAGTGAAACAATACCTATGGAAGAGTAAAAAGATATGGATTGTTATCACGATGACTACAAGTCAAGCAATACACATGAAAAGATGAAGTACGTTGACAATCTTTGGTAACAATTCCCGTGGAAGCTATTATATCAGTAACAACTACCAGATAAGTTGAAATCAAAATCAAACCTGAAGAGACCTAGAAGAAGTCTAAACAGAAAGAAGTCAGCAATCAAGAGGAAATTAGAAAAAGACTTGTGACACTTTACAAAAGGCAATAAGCATGCAGACGGAAGCGTGGACTCTCTTAGACGGGGGGGATTACAGAATCCCAAAAGAAGAGCATGCATGAAGCAAGGATTAGGAGGGAGCTAATCCTAAATGATATGATCCATTGAGGATTATGAAGTATTTGTCCATGTTCCCATTGAAAGTAGCAGCCATGATAAGCAACACGTGTTCAGTTTCACTCTAGAAGAAGTCTTCTTCGAAAAGAAGCCATAAAGTATCCTTGGTTGTCCATCTACATCCATGATCCTATGATGAAAGGAAGAAGTTGGAATCTTCAGGGCATGGAATCTATAGACGACTCCATGGACACAAGAGATAAAGAGAAACATGAAGAAGAACATGAAGATTCCAAGAAAGGAAGAAAAGCCAGAACAACCAATTATTATACTGAGAATCACAAGACTACCAGCTTGGTTTGAACCCACTAGAAGCAATCAAGCAAAAGAAATGGAAGTTATGATGAAGAACAGTATATGTCAGAAATTGTGAAAAAGAGTTACGAATGGAAGCATTGCATTTGGACGATCCGTCAAAAGAAGGTATGGTGAGTTTACCAACTTTCCGGATGAAATCTATGTTATGCCCCTGTTGTTGTTGATGTCCTCCTCTCTAAGGTTCTCTAGGATGGTCCATGCCCCTAAGTCCATAGTACTCGACCAGTGTCATCTCGTGATAGAAGTCACGACCCAACGTTCCATACTCCCTCTTGTACTCTGCAATGTCTTTCACATGAGTGGGCAACCTGTGTGCTAACAGTTGTTGTGTTGTTGTTGGTGGTGCCCTCTGAAAACTAGGGAACCATGGTCTGGGAATCCTACTCAAAGATGTGTATGTGCGAGTAGGTGTCTGGGATCTACTGCCTTCCCCCGAGTTCCCCTGTGTTGCATGTGGGGCTGGTGTGCTAGGGTTGTCCACTATAGCTAATCTATCAGCCAACTGTGCCAAAGACTGCCTCATGGTCTGCTGACTGACTACCAAATTGCTGAGTACCTGCATGAAGGTTGCCTCTGGGTCCATGGGTGCCTTACCAGTGCCCTCTGGCCTCTCATATCTGTCTCCCCACATCCTCTCTGCCTTCTGGGTCACCCAATGAACTCATCGACTTTAGTCACAGGCTAGCAGGACTAAAGCTCCGATATCACTGAAATATCCCTGATCCCGCTGATCAAGATATTTGCTACTGATCTAATGTTCTGTCTCGCAGATCTGATACACTAGGGGTTTCTGGATGCGTTTTATCTTCAAATCTGATACTCTGGGGGTTTCTGGATGCGTTTCAGTTGTGTGTTTGAGATGTTTATGGTTATTGCATGTGCATGTTGTATATTTATGGTTTAAACAATATATAGAGGATGCATGCGGAAATAAAGAACATCAACTGCCCAATAATATGTATTATGCGACTCAAGCATGGAAATACAATAACATACTGGAAATATAGAGTATAGTCGTCAGTTAGATCTCATGGATCGTCACTGGAATATAAGAAAATACCATAAAAATACCCGTGATCAGAAGATGAAGGCAGATCTGATGCATGCACGGATAGATCAGCAAAATAGGTGATTTCGGAGAAGTACAGTAACCGCTACAAGCTGGAAAACTCGTCCGGAAAGTTAGACTTGTCGGAATGAGTTGGAAACTGTCCCAATAGAAGCGCCCTGGCCTCTAGACTAAAATGGATGAGTGTTGAATGTTAGATCTGGTCTCTGAGGCACTGGATCTCGACCCCAGGGGGGTTTGCGCACCTCATGGGACACTGGATGCGCCCCAAATGATTCCACCAACGGAATCAGCTACTATAGGACTCAAAACGATCGTCTCGCCAAATGCGGAACTGAGTCGAGAGGGCTTCCCCGGATCTGCTCTGATGCTCCGTCTGCAACCTCAAATGTTATGTCGGAAGAGTTGCGCCCTAAATGGTTGGATGATGCGCCCTGCAAGATTCAACCGTCAGAATCTGATAGAAAGCGGCTCAATCTAAGCGCCATGGCTGGATCTCAACTAGGTTGGAAGGAAAATGAAAATGCAATCTAAGCTCGGACCTCGTGCAGCTCCACAAACGCTCAATCTAACTTGTGCCCTCACTGGCTGAGCTGCGCACACTGCAACTGGATATTCCTTAATAGCACGGTGAAATACCTGGATGGTATCTCCGATGGGCTAGGGTGTGTCTCTCAACACCAAAACCGATCAATGGTGGTGGTTTCCTCCAGAAATCCACAAAACAGTAAAGTCGACTCTCTTCCTCCTCTGGGAACTCTCAACATCAAATCATAACAATGCATAATGAATTAGGTTGCTTTACCCTTCCTTTATAGCTTCCTGA
>SNQJ01S0001090.1:458587-490196 GCA_010110895.2 Picea sitchensis
CTTTATAGCTTCCTGAAAGCCTAATTCGTTGTTGACCTTTTCCCTCCAAGTGACTTTTACTTTATTTTATTATTCCTTGATTAAATCACTTAATTAATTAATTAATTAACCATTTTACCTCTAAAAAGTGATTTATCCATCCTAATGGCTTCTTCGACCACTGAAAGCCACTTCTCATCATCTTATCCTGTAATGCTTTTCCTGCCGATTCCAATGAGCTATTACACTAAGAGGTTTCTCCAAGTAATATGCCCATTATGACCTTCTTACTGAATTTAATTAAGATATGACCCATAATAACTCAAAATTACGAAAATCGTCGAAATGCAACGGAACCAAAGCCCAGTTGTGTAGAATGGATCCTAGTGATGAACGATACAAGTCAAGCCCAAATAAACCCCTCAATATCTCACGAACTCTCTGTCACCCCTATCTAGCTACTCGAATAGGCATAACACTCTGAAATGTTGTAATGTTATAATGTCCCAAAATAGGGACATTACATATTCCCCCCTTGAAGTGATTACTTCATCTCTAAAGTGACGGCAATACCTATCTAAGGTGACAATGGGTAGGTGTTCTCTTAGTTGTCACCATTTTCTAGTTGGGTCGGGCTTTGTCCAACCTACAACTTGTGTGATAACATTTTGGCATCGTTGCTCGGGAGGATTTCGAATCCTCTTTTGAACCCTAACGACACTTTGGCAAGCTATCCCAAAGCCTTTCCCTAGCTTGCCTAGTGACCACCTAAAGGACGTTCCCTTTCCACCTTTGATGAGATCTTCTTGAAGCTCATCTAGCGACTCCACCTTCCCAGAACTCTTCTTCCCTTGAGACTTTTCCCCCAGGGAGGTTCAAACCTTCTAAGGTTTACCGAAGAAGGTGTCCCCTCAAGTCTCTCGTTGTCAAAACCCTTTTCCATGGTACCCTTCCCCTTGCTCTAACGGCTGACCCTTGGGCAAAGGACGTTTATAAACTCGTTAACATGGCCACCATCCCTAGATACCCCAACACGATGCCAAAAGAGTCTCACAAATGGTTGCCAAAATTTTCGGGAAACAATATCACCATTATAGACGATCATCTCTATGTCGTAGGTCAAGACATGGAAAATGCAGAAGTAGAACATGAGGATGTATCCATGAGGCTACTAGCCTCATCTTTGACCGAACATGCCTAGAGATGGTTCAGAGATCTACCTGACAGTCACATAGCATCTTATGAGGATTTTTCCAAGTTATTCAAGAACAAATAGACAACGAAGAAAGACAATGGGATGCTTGTAGCTCAGTTCAATCAGATAAACAAAAAGGAGAACGAGACAGTGAGTGAATTTGACACCAGGTTCAACAGATTATATAGTCAGATTCCGACAAATTTGCATCCTGCCGCTGCAGCAATTCGTCTCCTCTATGTGAATGCATTTGATGGGCAGTTCCGCTTTATTTTGAAGGACAAGAAGCCCACTACTTTGGCACAAGCCAAAGAGTACAGTGCAGAGATTGAAGAAAATCTCCTTGACTCAAAGGTCGATCCTTTTCAATATCCTCTTGTCAAGGCAGACGCAAAGACTAAGGCTTCCAGTAGCAGTGCTCTTGATCCAATTGCCCTCTTGACTCGGGAGATAGATCAGATGAGTACTCAATTTGTCCAAGAACAGAATCAGATCATGGGCCAATTAACTACTGTGGAGAGGAATCAATATGCCCCCAAACCTCAGTTTACCAGAAAGCAGAAAGATGCCACGGGTTGGAAACAGAGGCCTTAACAAGAGGCGAAGGCCCTTGACACTTTGAAACCAGTTGGGATGGTTGACACAGAACAGACACTGTGGTTTTCTCCATGCCAAGAACCTCACAGAGAGGATGAGTGTCCCCGACGAGACGAAAATTCTTCCAATAGTGTGAACTTCATGGATATGATCTGTAACTTCCAAGAGGAAGAAGTCACATAGGAACAGATCGACAAAGTCCGAAAGAGAAGGGAGACTCCAGGCCTTGAATTAGTTGACAAAAGATCAACCGAAGGAACTAAGGAAGAGGGAATATTTGACATGCACCAGAAGAAATAAAGCTTCAGCCCCTCCATCACAACATGTCGCTCCTCCTCCATCTATAGAGAAGGTGGTCCCACCACTTCCACCTAAAGTACATGAGTTGCTTTCTAAGCCAACTCCAACAGATGTGATTCAGTTGAACATAGGCGTTGCAGGCTGCAGCCATGTCTAGAAAGTTAAATATGACGGTTCCTGTGATAGAAATGTGCAAAATCCCTTCTTTAAGGAGGGAAGTCTTGAAGTTATTGCAGGTACCGACTGAGAAGGAAGATCCTCCGATCATTTTGAACACCATGTATCTCGATCGGAAAAAGGACAACAGTCCTCCTTTCTATCTTTCCTTAGGCATGAATGGCCTCTGCCTAAACAATTGCACGCTAGATTTCGAGGCCTCGGCAAACATCATGTCATTGAAGGCAATGGAACAACTTGGTTTGAAGACGGCCCGACCGTATGGAAACATATGCGGCATTGATTCTAAAAGGGTCAAGGTTTATGGGTTATGTGAGAACGTTGAGGTCTTTTTGATTGATTTTCCACATATCATCCTTCTTATGAATATAGTAGTGATCGATGTCCTAGATGCTTGGGGGATGCTCTTATCGAGGAGTTGGGTTGCTTCCCTTGGGGGTTTCCTTAGCATGGATCTCACCCATGCACACATTCCCATGGGAGATGGAACTTTTGAGGTATTATACAGTCGAGAGCGAGCCAACAAGCATGTGATGGATCTCAACAGTCCTAACTATACAAGTGAGGATGAGTTTGATGAAGTTTCAGACACCATCGAGTACGATCAATGGGACTTACCTTTCATGCAGGAGGATTGCATAGACTCGCTCCTCCCAAGGATAGATGAATACAAAGAAAAACTTGCAAACTTCCAAGGGAAAGAGCCAGGGTCTATCCAAATACTGAAGAAAGAAGATAAAGAACGTGAAGAAGCCATCAAATATGTAGTCAACACGAGACCTCCTTCCTATCCATACATTGAGAATATACCTTACATCAACTACAGTGAAGGAAGTCTTGCGTTCATGTGGGACAAGAAGAAGGGCAAGCCTAAATATGACTAGAAGGATGACAGCTCATGGCTTGGCCCTTACATCATCAAGAAGAAGTCTGAGACCGAGAAGTATTATTTGACAGCTTTGGATGGGAGAAAGATGCCATTGCCAGTGGATGGGTCTCTTCTCCAGCCTTATGTTCAGATCACTTGACTTCTTCAAGGCCAGAGCCCCAAATAAGTAGGTAGGTCATCTTGCTTTCCTTGAATTTGCATCTTGATTGCTCATGATAGTTTAGATGCATTGCATATTTCATTTTTCTCTACTTGCATATTGATTTCATGTTTAGTTTAGAAGTTTTTGAAAAAATGCTAAAATTTTATTTTCTAGATTTGTTTCATTTTTTATTTTGATGTATATGGACGAAGGGTGATAGAACCACCCTAGATTTTACAGTGTGATGTTTCAGTGTAGGCACAGGTCTACCAGGAGATGTTGTGATTCTCATGCACTCTACGGCGAGCACATGTCCCCAAGTACGAGCCAGATGTTATCCCCGATTCCTAGGGATAACTAAGGAGATCATGTCTCAAGGCCCTCAGGTTGCAGACATGGAGTAACGAGAGACAACCTGACCAGCAATGTCCACTTGCACAGACAGAGACCCACCTCACCACCACAGCTCCAGGATCGTCACGACGGTATCCACCACATCACCTGGCCTCCGGAAGACATTGGGTCTTTCTCCACGAGATACAAGTCAGGTATTATGGTGAGTGTCATTTGAGGCATTTGAGTTTGTTGCATCTATTACTGCTTTTGATTATATGACATTTGCTTGGACATTATGCTTTTTTCCCTATTTCACTTTGGTGGTTGATATTACGCCCTAGTAAGTGGGTCACCCTTAGGGATAGGTATGCTACTGGGAGGTCCTTTTTGACGATTCATCATGCCATTCCTGACCATACTCGTCACTTTCCACACTTTATCCCCTCATCTCCTCACCTTTTGTATTTTTTGAGTGTACTCACCCAAGAAAGGGTTGTCCCTCACTTCATGGGAAGAAGGGGTTGAAGGCCCAGAGGCTTGTAGTTGGAAAAAGATAAAAGATTGATTATGAACTTTCCACATGCTCACCCAAAGAGGTCTTGAGAGCAATGAAAAGTTTCTTCTAAAAAATCAAAGATCTGCAAAAGCAAACACATAACATAAATGTCCCACTTGATTGATGGATTTACTCAAAGTGCGTTACAAGCTAGACTATACCCCCATGGCACTATGTTTACTTTTCTCTTGAAGCGACACTTTGATATTGTCCCCCAAGCTAATCGATTCACCCTAGGGAGTACCCAGTGTTTGGACCTTAATTAATTAATGGCAATAAATGGACTTGGAAAAAGGATGCATTGAAAACGAAGGTGCAACACACCCTCTACAAAGGCACCCATAAGTGAGACACTACAACCCCTTGTATGTCATGAACCCCATGCCCAAAAGCCTTCCCCTCATCCATGACACCTCATCCACATGACTTAGAAGGAGGTCCCCTCGGGAAACACCCCTAAACTTGAGGAACGATTCACCCAATACGTCGTTTTGTCAACCCTCCCATACCTAAACTTGGAAAATTGCATAGGGTCTTTGAGCATTAGTTTATTTTTATGAGGTGGTTTGGATGTACTTGCTTAGATGGCTCTTTTATTGATTTGATTTACTCATCATGATGCTTTGACTTGAGATCCTTGCAAAGCATATCCATTTGTCTTTGCAAGACCCAGCTGGTATAGTTTTGGAGGAATAAGCCTAGCTTGGGCTTCCATGGGGCTTGAATCCCACAGATTGGATGCCAAGGGACCACATGTTGGACCACGAAGACATGCCTTTGGAGGCTTAGAAGACATCATGGAGGGACTAAACGATTTGCGTAAGAAGGCCAAAACATCATCCTTGAGGGCTTGACGTCATAGTAGGGCTAGGGTTTGGTGGTGGTTGAGGACACTTGGCACATTTTGAAGGAAGGAAGCCATGGATCGTGGAGAAGAGGCTTGGATCAAGGACACGTGGCCTTTGGAGGCCTAGCTCACCCCCCTCCTACTCCAACGACTTGCAAAAGTGCCAAAACGTCAGCCTAGAAGGGTGACATCTTACTTAGGGTTTTGTGTATGTGCAAATTATGGATTAAAAAAGTATTATTTTGTGTAGAGGGACAAGATTAGGGACGTTGACCCCTTATCTTGTGGTTTACCCTAAATTATGTGGACAAACTATGTTTAGAACATTTTGTATAAATAGAGATCATTTGTATCTCATTTTCATCATAGTTCTCCCATTGTGAGAACACTAGTTGGCTGAAATATGCGCCCTCTTGGGCATTTTTGGTATCTCTCTCTTGTGCAAATGCTCTTTGGTGTTATTTCTTGGTGATTGGATGAGGCTAAGTGGTGTGCACCTCTTGGAGGCTTCTTTACTTGCTCTTGAATGGTAAATGTTTGGCGAACTATGGTTTGATCTCTCTCTTTCTTGGAATTGGGAAGGAAAAATTTCCATTTGTTAGTTATTTCTTGCTATTTCTTGGTTATTGTTGCTTGAACCCCTACGAAGAGTATGTTGCATACACCCTCCATCAAGCTTCATCTCATTTATTAAGTTTATAACTCATTTCTTGAGCAAAGGTTGCTAGGAGAAATACAAGTGTGTATACCCTCCTAGATTTACCCTAGTTGATTGGCATACCCTAGGAGTAAGAGGATTTACACCCCTAGGGATCTTGTTGATCTAACTTGTGTGTTAAAGACTCCATAACCCAATTATAAAGGCACTAATCTGATTTTTGCATTGGATTAGTAAATTGTTTGCATTGGTAAACATGTTTTGGTGAGATATCAATCTTGTTTAAGTTGGGTTCTTTTGTGGATGCCTTGAGGTTGTCAAACCCTTTAGGGCATCTTGGTTCTCTTAGTTTTCTTGTCGCTGTCATAACATTTTATCTACAGCCATTAGGGCTGAAGAAACCCTAATACAACTTTCTTAATAACTCACAAACCAACCGTCAAAAGTTGCTAAAAGTTTGTCTCCACTCTCTACTAGTCTCAACGCAGTTTTTGGGTGGATTGTTTGCAAGTTTTGGTGGTTGATCTCTTTGTTGTAACAACTTGTATGCTACAGCCATAAGGCTGCAATTATATCTCTGCAGTACTAATTTCTTACATCCTTGTTTCATGCTAAAGTCTTGCTCTTTCATACTTGAGTTAAACTAGTCATTGCTAGCTTGTCTCTTGCAATCTTAACTAGACTTTTAGAAACTTTATTTGCAGCTCTTATTATCATTTTGTTGCTGATATATATTACTGTTTATTGCTGCAGTTAGGGACAGCAAGCTTCACTTGCTTGTCCAAGATATTATCGGGCTTGTATCTTTGTTTTTCTTGTGTCTCGGATAGGTACAATCACTACTTGGCAAGTCTACTACGTTGTGGCATATCTTCTACCATCTATGAGACTCTTTTCAAGCCCTTCTTACCTTCCATCATGGACCTATAGGGGGACTCTTCATCATCTTTCCATCTTCCATCTCATTCCCCCCCAAGGTCACCGGGATTCCCCCCTTGAGGTGATTACTTCATCTCTAAAGTGACAGGAATACCTATCTAAGGTAGCAATGGGTAGGTTTTCTCTTAGTTGTCGCCATTTCGTGGTTGGGTCAGGCTTTTCCCAACCTACAATTTGTGCGATAACATGCTCTAACGTTTGAATGGATGCTTTGTATCCTCCAATACTATATTCATCCTATAAGCAAATATTTATCATCCAGCTCATCCTTGTTTTTCAATAAACTAATTTGCTAAATCCTTTCTTTTCAATCTTGTTATTTGGATTGTTCACAATCTTCGACAGGTAGCTTCCACCCTTAAATAAATCTTTCTTTATACAAGTCTGCATCCAAGCTAAACTCCATTTCATCCCCTTTACTAACTAATGTACATTTCTAGATCGCATTTTGTAAAACAATTAACTCATTAGCAAAATTACTAGTGAACAGCAGAAACATAATCCTATTGGCAATAACTGGATTTTTGAAATTGAGACAAAAAGGATCATAAAAGCGAAGATAAAAATACTAATTAAGTTATTATCAATTATGTTTACCCTTCACATACCTTTGAATATCCGAGCTCCAGGAATTGCATCCAAGAATGTCTCAACTGCTCCAAGAATATACCTAAGAAATAATATTTTCACATGAATTAACCATTTTGTATTCTGAATATACATGTAAATGAACAAACAACTTAACATGCCAATTTCTTGCAAAATAACTGTGTTTACGACTTTCTATATCCCACTAATTGAAAGAAAAAAAGGAAAACTGGCAGATCCTCAAATTAAATTGAGAATCTTGCACATCACCATTTTGCAACAGGGCAAAGTTACGTATAAAAAGAGAGCCTTAAGACTTTCTAATAATTAGACACAATCCTTGAGAAATTAACTTTCTAGGTAACATTACAAGATAACATCAGTCAAAAACAATATTCCTTTTGCAATTTAGCAGAAATGTAAAAATGCTCATGATAATCTCTTTAAAGAATGTGTTGCATTGGATATCATTCTCGATACATGAATGTCTTTGCTTCAAGAATACCACTAGTGCTTTAAATCATGTAATTGGCTATGCTTGATATATATATATATATATATCACCAAAATGTAATGAACATAATTAATGTAATTAATTATTAAACCCAATTATTATAAGGTACCTAGCAGGGTAAATATTGCAGATATCATTAATGTGGCAGAATACTTTCCTAGATTTCTAGACAATGATGTAAATAAAAATCTTTTTTCTGAAGACACAAAAGAAGCACTGAAATAGGTGGTTTACTCCATCCAGAAAGACAAGAGCCTCAGGCCCGAAGGTTGGACCATGAGCCTTTTCAGGATTACAACGACTCCTTGGAAAATGATCTCTTCGCTGTGGTTGAGGAATCAAGCTCCTCAGGTAAGGTGCTAGGCACTCTCAACTCCACCTTTATAGAATTTATACCTAAGAAGGACAATCCTGACTCTTTGGTCTGATTATAGACCAATATCTCTGTGCAATGCAATATATAAGATCATCTCTAAAGTGATTACTATCAGACTCAAACCTGTCCTATCTGAAGTGCTTCCCCTGAACAGTTTGGTTTCTTGTCCCAATAGACAAATCCATGGTGCTGTAGGTATTCACAAGAGATCCGGCACTCCATCAAGGTAAATTGTTTGGCAGCAATAGTTATCAAGCTCGATCTAGCCAAGGCCTTTAACAAAGTGGATTGGTTATACTTGAGATTAATTCTTATCCACACAGACTTCTGTTTTCCTTTTGTTAATTGGATTGAAGACTGTATTTCTTCCTCATCTTTCTCTGTTGTAATAAATGTTTCAGCCTCCCCCATTTTAGGCCTGTTATCGCGCAATTTGTACTTTCCCAAAGCCAAAGGCAAGTGTGTTGATGATTACAGCTGCGTGAGACATCCTCCAGGACACAGACTGAGTGAGTCAGCCTGAGAGAGAGCCCATGAGTTGGGTGTGCCCATGAGATGGGTGTGTTGTTCCTCTCTAAGACGGAGAAGGAACGTTGAGTGCCCCTGTGTGGGGTGAGGAAGCCCATGAGTTGGGTGTGCCCATGAGATGGGCGTGTGGTTCCTCTCTGAGATGGAGATGGAACACTGTGTGCTCCTATGCATGGTGAAGAAGCCCATGAGTTGGGTGTGTCGTTCTCTCTGAGACAGAGATGAAACAATGTGTTGTTCTCCTCTATGCAGAGAGTTGAGATGATGTGATACTCCAGATGATTCGCTTGTGAGACGCAATGAGATAGAGATCTGTTGAGTAGAACGTGCTTGTGGCTAAGCACAAGTGAACGTGGTCCTAGTGGTTGAGCGCTAGTGAGTGTGTATTCTGATGATTCTCCTGTGAGACGCAATGAGATAGAGACATGGACGTCCCTGTGGCTGAGCACAGATGGACGTGCCCCTAGTGGTTGAGCATTAGTGGGTGTATGAGATCCCTTGCTATATTGTCCAAGAGTCGGACTTACCTATAACCCTATTTGTGATATAAAGGGTACAGGTCGGCCCCACCATAAAGTGAAAGATAATTAATATGGTAATTATTAATTATATTGTGAGTTGTTGAGGTCGGCCCTGTTGTGCCAATAGACACTACTTTTTATATGATCAGTCTAATATAAATAAAGGTAATTTCCCCTTTGAGGAAACATAACACAAGTGTGAGTTTGGAAATTTCAGCAAGTACTTGTTCTAGGGCTGAAGTGTGCACCTCTCTTGGGCGCTAGTTTTCTAGGTTTTTTGAGCACCCTTTTGTGTCCTAGGTTTATGGTGTGTGGGAGGTCTTTCTCTCGAAGAATATAGCAAAGGATTGGCTAGGTTTTCTTCCCTTGTTGAGAAGGGTTTCCCAGGATACTTCTTGTGTACTTGTGCATGGTATTTCTTCTTGTGATCTTGGTTGTTGCAACAAATTTTTAATGGTGAAACTGCAATTGTCTATGGTTCAAGTAAAATGCTAAAATTGGAATGAACTTCATGCTTGAGCCTAGATTAATGAAAAATCAACATGGTATCAGAGCATAGGTCTTGAAGAACCCATTGCACAAGCATCTTCAGTCATCCTCTCTCTTCTGCAAAAACGTACGGCCCTCCTAGGGTTTCCAAAAAATATGTATGACCCTCCTTTCTAAGGTGTTCCAGTACTTAATACTTGGACATTGGAGCTAAAAAGTGCATAGGAGTGTACGGCCTCCTTCAACGCACCTCCAGCAAGCTTCAAATTACATTTCTGAGCATTTTGATTTTTTGGCCCTAGGGTTTCATAAATTTCAGAATTAGGGTTTCTGCAACTCATTGAAGGAGTTGTTCAGCTCACCAGTGCTCTTCTATCTCTCAAGGCTTATTGTTGGCAGTCATACCCCCAACAAAACCTAAAGTTGCTAGCCTAGCCTAGCCGTTAGGTTTTCTAGCCCAGTTGACAAGGGTTTGTGAAGAATCTAAAAATATGATGAACAGAACCATGATGGAAGGAAAGCTTGGTGGATCAAGCAAACTCAGTTCCTGGAAGCCAAGAATTCAAAGAGATGAAGACATCAACATTTCAACACTCTCAGGTATGGTCCCTACCAATGATGATACTTGGTTAATTGATAGTGGTGCCTCCAGGCACATGACCGGTTTTAGAGATCACCTGACAAATTTTGTTGAGAAAGAGACAAATCTACATGTCCTTGGAGACGATGCCAGATATAATGTGAGAGGGGTTGGAACTTCTACCTTCCAACTAGATTCTGATATGCAGCTTCAACTAAGTGAAGTACTATATGTACCTGGGATGAAGAGGAACCTTGTCTAAATTTCTGCCTTAGAAGACAAAGGTTGCAAGGTTACCTTTTCAGAGGGAAGAGTTCTTGCATGGCACAAAGACTCACATATAAACTCTGCCAAAGTAACTGGTGTTTGAGAAAGCGGCTTATACAGATTGACCATCAGACCAGTCCAGGCCCTGTTATATGACAGTATCAGTTTAAGTGAGCTATGGCATAGGAGACTTGCTCACATCCATTATAGAGCTCTCCCAGCTCTAGGGAAAATGGTAACAGGTCTTCCAAAGATGCATGTTCAGCATAAAGGTGTTTGCAAAAAATGTGCTCTTAGCAAAAATATTAAAAGGTCCTTCTTGAGCAATGACAATAGATCCAAGGAAATCTTGGACTTGATACATTCAGATGTGTGTGGGCCAATGATTGTTGCCTCTCTTAATGGATACTTGTACTATGTACTCTTCATAGATGATCACTCTCAGAAAACTCAAAGCTCAGGTTGAGAACCTGACCAAAAGAAAGATCAAGGTACTAAGATCATATAATTCAGCAATTTCTGTATTGAAGCAGGGATCAAGAGGGAGTTCACAGTTCCTTAAAACCCTCAGCAAAATGGGGTTGCAGATAGGAAGAACAGAACTATCATCGAGGCAACCAAAGCAATGATACATGATCAGAGTCTACCTATGACTCTATGGGCAGAAGCATGTATGACAACAGTATATGTTCAGAACAAGAGTCCTCATCAGATCTTGAAAAACATAACTCCAGAAGAAGCTTTCACCAGAGTGAAGCCTAAGATTGGACACTTGAGGATATTTGGGTGCCCAGTATATTTTCATGTACCCAAAGAGAAGAGATCCAAGCTAGACCCTTCAGGGAGAAAGGGTATTGTTGACCACCTATTTGAACTAGGGGGTCAACTCCATGTACCATGAAGATATGCACCTGATGGTGCTACCAAGTTGAAGACTTATTGGTTCTACAAGGCAGTTTTGGCCTTCAGCACTTATTTTTGTAATTGGAATTTCCGCTCCCCTGCGTGGGATAATAATGTAATGGGTCTGCATGGATCATAGTTTAGGTCAGTTGCCTAGGACTTCATCATTAGAGGAGTCCCTTTCGATGAGTGTTTTTTTTCCTCAGGTTATTAATTTGGCCTAACCAACCTTATTAATTTCCCTTGAGTTTTTCACTCCCACAATAATTCTCCAAAGTAGTGAAAGGCATTCTAATGATCGAGCCCATGGGGTAACTAAGGTCTAAGAGTGTTGTAAATGACCATGCTAGACATTTCCTAGAGTCTTGCAGAATTTCGTTAAGTTTTGATAGGAATTTTTAAATAATTAAAATTCCCACAAACTGGGGATTTTTAATTATTTTTTATGTAAAATGTAAAAAAGTGGTCCTTAGGGATTTTGTATAGGGGTATGAGTACTCAAATCAATTGGTTGATGAACCCCTACATTCTTGGGCCAAGTCACATCTCATTTGGACAAGTTTTGCTAGGCCATTATCCATAAGGAGTCCAAGTCGGTCAAAAATCAGCATGTAATTAGCTTAATTAAAATAGCCAAATTTTGTAAAAGTCACTAAAGTCATGAGAGGGAGTGGGAAAAGTGTCACAAATGCATTTCCTAAGTTGGGAAAATGATTTCCAACTTAGAAAGACCCCCTTTTCTTAGCCCACAACCCACATTGACCATCTCCTTAGAAGAGGGGCGCCTCCCTTTGCTCAATAATTCATGAAAAATTAAAAATACACCATGGGGGGCCCCAATACTTTGGTAGTACCCCCATTCATCCCCACTACGCTTTTAATTAATGGGGAAGGTGGTTTCCCCCTTCCCCACTCACCCCTCAACACTCACATCACTCTCTTGACCTAAAGGTGCGCCCCCCTTCATGAGACCCTCTTCCATTGGATGGATGCCACTTGGAGCTCATCCAAGTGGGGTCTCTCCTCACCTTCACCTATAAATTGGACCCACTCTTCCTTATTTTCTCATCTATTCTCATAGCAAGTCTATTATGCCAAAAAAATTCCTCTCTTCTCCCCCTCTCTCTCATGCTCTCTCATTGTAAATCTTGCTACAAGTGTTTGTAGCAACATTTTGTGGACAATAAAGGAAGCTTTGGAGGATCTACAGTGTGTGTTATCCATCAAAGTTTCACTAGGATGGACTTCCAGCGAGCCGCCAAACATTGAACATTTATTGTTCAAAAATCAGAGTTCAAAAGTTCAGTCGGTCAATAAGACCAACTTTTTCACATTTTCCATAAAAAATTGTAATAAGAGATGTTGCATGATGAACTTGTAAAAGGTCTTCGCCACCTTCGACTTAGGCATGAGTTGTTACTCTGGAGTGTTTTTTTTACTTATTAATTATATTTTGTCGTTTAAAAGCGATTTATAATTTATGAGTTTTTTCACTCAATTCTCCAAAGCTGGAGTATATACTCATGGTTAGACCTTAGCATGGATCTAAGCCTAGTGTCTAATGTATATTATCATGTTAAACATACTCCTAAAGTTTTATGGAAATGTGTTAAGTCCCCCTTAGGATTTTTTAATTTTTTCAGTTAATTAAAAAAATTCCGCAAAACATGAATTTTTAATTATAAAATAAAGTTGTAATAAAAAAGTGGTACTATGAGTGTTTCTATGCCTTGGGGGTGCTCATTTTTGGACCTAAAGCATCCACATTACCTATGTATGGACTTGGTTGAGCAAATTTAGTGATTTTAATCACTTAAAAATCAAATTTACTCGAAAAACCCAAAAAAGTCAAATAAAATCAAGAAAAATCAGCAAGGGTTATTTTCTTGGAAACATGTGGGGACATGTTTTAGATGAAATAAAGCCTAAAAGGCTATGTGGAAACCACAAGAAGCTAATAAGAGGTGATTTAGATTGATTGGGTGAGATTCATTGGAATTATTGAGTGTGGGCCAAGAAGAGGTGTGCCCTCCTTGAGAGAGGTGGCACACCCACATGTGAACTCACCAACCTTTTGAGAGGTGGTGACTCCTTCTCCACCTAATCCCCTTGTGTGGCAACTCATGGGAGCTTTGGGATAGGTGGCAGCCCCACCCCATACACTTGGCGTCTCTTTTCACTCCAAGTGGTGCGCCCTCCTCCTTGGGAAACTCTTTGTCCTTTGCTATAAATTGAGGCTTCCTCCCATTGTACAAGCTAGTTAGAGTTGTGGGAAGAATTGATATTGTATTGTAATATCATTTGTACTATCATTGTGAATTGGAATAAAAGGCTTTGGAGGCTACATTCTTGTGTCAATTTTATGTGTGGAGCATCTATGTCAATGTGCTTTTGTAAGGTAAATTTGCAATTTTGTTTTCTTTGTTTCAATTGTTAGTAAGTGGCTTTCTAGTGGAGCTATCTCCAAGTTGGATAAAATTAGAAAAGTTTGCTTGCTTAATAGTCTTATTGCTTATGTACATCTGAAATTTTTATAATACATATCCATTTTGCTTAATGTGTATGTCTTTATGAAGCATTCTATGTAGATAGCACCTTTCTACTATTTTTTGTTGGCAAGAGATCTATAAGTGTTGCAGGTTCTCACACTTGAAGAGGAGATTGGTCTTGCTTGCACCTATATTTGTCTTCAAGATCTAAGAAAGACATAGTCCCTCTTTGATCCATCACCAAGACTCCATTGCCCAAGCTTCCAAGAAAATCAAAGCAATTTCTTTCCTCTCTTTCTCACTCTATTAATTTTCTGTTTTGGTTACTTATTTCAAGCACATATAAAGTAAAGTTTAAGGCTGAATACATTCAATACTTTGTATGTTTGAAGAGCAAGTAGATAGATCATAAAGTTATTCAGAAATCTAGCTTGCTAGTGGCTATCTTAGTTTCATTTTAAGGAAATTTCTTAAAGATAAAGAGTCTTTTTTTTAAAGAGTTTAAATTTTAAATTTGAGCAAAGACTTATTATTTTATTTTATGTTTTAGGACAGCGAAGAATTTCAGTAAGAAAGGGTTTTTTCTTAGCTAGTTTAGACTTATAAATTTGCTAGTTTATCATAGGATTTTACTTGGAAAATTTGAGTTTCATAAACTAATAACCAAAGACACTCTTAAAGTGTTTTTGGCCATCATTTGCTATCTTTTGTTTGTTGTTTTGTGCAGGTCTGTGCAAAGATAAAGGGATACGTTGTCCAAATCTTGAAGATTTGAAGCTTCCAAGACCCCCAAAGTGACCCTATATTATTGAGAAACATTGTAAAAGCATTTCTTTTCATTTCTGATCCATATATAAGGGTCCACATCTCATTTTAAGAGATCTTAAGACTCTTCAAAGAGATTTGATTTAAGTGCTCAAACAAACTCACAATCAGCTATAAAGGTTAAAATAAACCACAATTTAGATTAGATTTCATTTTTGCAAAGTAGAATACTAATTGCTAGTTAGTTTATCTTTTTGCAATTTCAAAGTTGGAAATAAACAGTCTCCTCAGCGCCTCGCAAGAGGCTGGTCAGTTAAGACTTTAGTAATTACAAAACATTTCTCTTTCAGTACTTTGCTTTATTGTTTAAAATAAACAACTCCCCTTAGCTCCCAGTGCGGTTCCTGACCCTTCCAATTGCGAGCTAGTCTCGATCTGCGGGGAGTAAGTTTCATACACGTTGGGTTGGTCAGTGGTGATAGACTAATTAGGGAAATCCTAAAGAGAATTCGTTTTAGTGGAAGCATAAGAGAGTCTGTGGAGATATCTGACGGGAACTTTGAGATCTAGGTTCTCCCTGTCGGATCTCCCCACATTTTCTTGTGCTTGTGTGTAAAATCAGAGGGACTTCCCTGTTGGATCTTCGGCATTGCTCAACCTCCACTTTAGGGACCTTTTCTAAAGGGCCAAATCTAGTTTAGACAAACATTTATTTTTTCATGCAAATAAAATTTATCTCATTAACCTACCATCAATAAACCTTAATAAAATACACGATCTACATTGCCCACGAATACTTTTAAGGCACTGGTCTCATTTACATATTTGCAAAGCCATATGCTTCACACTTTTATTTCAGCCATTTACTTTGAAAGAAATTTGATTTTACTTGCATCTAACAATTGTGTCTCAAGTATCATTTTTATGCAAGTATATGTTTATGTATCTTGTGGTGAATAATTGATTTGTGTATGCTTTTGTTGTATGTTGGTTAATGAAGGAATAAACTCCTAGATTCATTTCTTGTACTTAGATTGGTTTCAAGCCTTAGTATATTTGTTAGGGACTACCACCCTTGGCTTCGCTAAGAGTTGGCCTAGACAGAGGAGTTGAGGATTAAGTGACAACACCTTAACTCTCACTTGCCCACAAGGACACACCGAGTGGATTGAAGATTTCTTCCACGTCTCCCAGGTGTGTATAAGGCAGCAACATTTTGGCGTCGTTGCCGGGGATAAATCTTTCTATTCCTGGAATACGACCTTGTTTTCCTTTTTGTTTGTTTACTTAGTTTATGATGCTTGTAGTTTATCATAATTAGACTCGATCATCTGGCGACTCCACTAATTTCTAATTTGACTAAGTATTCTACAAGAAGGAATTCAAAAGGCTTAGTTGACTTCATTCCTGAACCTGAATAGGTTTATAGAAGGAGGTTAGCCAAAGCATCTTCTTGTAGAATCCTTAGTCAGTTAGGTTATGAGTCCATTTCTGATATCCACTTGTTGTTTGTTAGTAATATTTTTTCAGAAATGGTTATTTATGACCCTTGTGACTTTAGTGCAATAAATAACTATCCACATGCTATTCCAGAAAAAGCAATAGAGAAATTCCTAGTTTCCAGGGAAATAATGTTATTTCTGCCAAAATGCATGTTAAGTCATTCATGAGATGTATTAATAAGTGGTGTGTTGCACATGACCATGAGGATGTTAAAATGAAGCTATTTGTTATTTCCTTAGAAGACAATGCTTCAGACTGGTATGAAGACATGCCAAATAACTCTTTCAAGACCTTGAAGAATGTCCTTGATGCCTTTACTGAGAAGTGGGGGGGAGAAAAGAGATCATCGTCACCTTTTGGCAGCCCTCAACACAATAAGGAAGAACGAAAATGAAACTATGGATGAGCTCAACAAGAAATTCAATGAGCTAGTTTCAAGCATGCATTCAGATATCAAGCCTCCAGATAGTGCTATCTTGATATACTACATTGAGGCATTTGGTGGGGAGATGAGATATCAACTAAGAGATAAAGAACCCACCAACCTCAAAGTACCTCAAGAAACTGCTAACAAGATTGATAAAAACATGCAAGCATCAAGAAAGTCAAACCTTCTAGGATTCACAAGAAGTAGTTCTTCAAGATAGTCAGATTCTAAAGAAAAAGCAGCAGTTCCTGATAATAAAGATTTGTCTTATGAGTCTTTAAAGGCCATAACAGAGATGGTTAAAAGAATGGAGGCAACTCATGCTACTCAACTTAGTGCTTTGCAGAATAGGTTGATAGATATGGAGAGGTCCCAAAATCAAAATAACAGATTCCAATCGAGGCCTAATAATGAAAGATGGAAAAAGAAAAGTCTTCAACAAGAGCAAAGGCCACCTAATCAGTTGGAGTCTAATAATGTGGTAAATGAGGAAATACCACCTTTTTATAGAGCATGTGAAGATTTTCACGAAGAGTCCACTTGTCCATAATTTTGTCAAACAAATGAACAAGGCCTCCCTCCAACAAACAATTTTGTGGGGCAATCAAGAAGCTCTAACCACATAAATAACTTTGGTGAAACCCACCCTTTGTCAATGGATTATTGGCTTCAAATGCAAGAAAGGAGTGAGCAAGCAAATGAAGTGGTTGAAGAGTATGATAATGTTACAAAGTTGTATGGACACAAGCCCACAAATGAGCAGATCTTAGAGATGGCCAGACATAAAGGAATAGTCTACCAGAAAAAAGGGAGAGATGGTGCAAACAAGTCTCAAGCGGACTTTCCTAAGGTAACTAATCCTCCTCCAATTGTTGATCTAACTATTGATTTAGGTAACTGGATTTCAAATGCTAAGGTGTTGGTTCCAGTGACAGATCTTTTGAAAATTCCTTAACAAAAGGAAAAATTACTTAAAAGCAATAAATGTTCCAAATGATAAAGTGTTTGTTAAAAATCAAGAAAAAGAAAAGGAACATCATGAAGATCCTCCAGTTGTTTTGACTAGCAGAGATAGAACCAAGGAAGAGAATCCCCCTTTCTTTGTGTCTCTAGAAATAAATGATCAATGGTTGCATAACTGTATGTATGATTCTGAAGCTTCATCCAACATCATCACTAAAGGAATTATGCAAAGACTGGTCCTTAAAGTTACAAGGCCTTATCACAATGTATGTGCCATGGATTTCGGGGAAATTGAAACCCATGGGATTATCATAGATTTGCCAGTCAAGCTAGCTTTCCACCCAGATTTTGCTTTTAAGATGGATGTGCTTGTAATTGATGTGCCAGATGCTTAGGGTATGCTTCTCTCAAGAAAATGGGGAGCTCACATGGGTGGTTGCCTAAACATGGATTTTAATTTTGCAACTATCCCATGCCCTCCTCCATCAACCGAAAATTTCAGACTCTTTAGAGAAACAGAAAGAAAGTATCACATAGAAGATCCTAAAGAGCCATTCAATGAGTTCTTATGCCAAATGTCTGACATGGGTAATTTCTCGATTTGTTCAAACTTCCTAGCACCAACTGAAGAAAAATTTAAAGATGAAAAGAAAAGTAATAAGGCTTGGAAGATGAACTTTGATGGTGCACATTCAAGATCAGGAAAAGGGGCAGGAATTGTTCTAGTTTCACCTACAGGAAAATCTTACAATTTTGCATTTAGATTAGAGTTTGATGCAACAAATAATGTGGTTGAGTATGCAGCACTTCTACTTGGCCTAGAAATTGCAAAAGACATGGGGATCAAAATATTAAGCATCAAGGGTGATTTAGACTAAGGAATGGTTCATTTCATTGTTGAGATAGATGTTTGGAAATCCCCATGGTGCTTATGGGGTTTTGATAGATCATAACACTAACATCTATCAAATGATCTTTCCAGTTACTCTTGCCAATTTTAGATCTAAGAAACAATGTTGCATATTTTAGATCTAAGAAACAATGTTGCCAAAGAAGGAGTGTCAGAAGCATCATTTTCCAAAAATCTCCAAAGCAGGAGCATCCCGAGAGCATCTGTTAATATATATATATATATATATATGAATTGCCTTGGTGAATTGCAACACATACCGAACCTGTGACCAAAACTGGCTGTCAAGAGTTGTCTCCTTCACTGCATTAGCACCTTCTCTATCAGTGCTCATTTCATCCCATGCATCACTCATTAGCATACCACCCAAAGCTTGTCTCACCTTCAATAGGCGCCTTAAGGTGATGTAATAGCTAGCAAATCTAGTTTTTGAAACTTTAAGTAGTTGCAACCTGGAATAAGTGCCATAAAAGTGATTGACCCTTGTATGACATGTGACAAATTTGATGAGTTTCTTCCCTCTTTTGTACAAGTCATTAATCCATCCACATTCTTTATGCTTGACAATATCATGCAACAAACGGTTCAAAGTGCACACCAAACACCCAAACCAAAAGATGTGTGGATGAGCTCACTCAATGATTTTACCTGCTCCCTTACAGTTTGTTGCATTATCAGTGATTACTTGAATCACGTTAGAAGGGCCAACATCATTAATGGTTTTCAATAGGATATCTGCAATGTTTTGAGAAGATGCAATGATTGAGGAAGACTCATGTGCTGCAAGACACATTGCACTGGTAGCAGAAACACCAAGAACATTGATCAAATGTTGCTTTCTAACATTTGTCCAACCATCCGATACAATGGATACCCCAAAGTCCCCCCAATCATCTATAAACCGTGTTAGAGATCTTTGAATTTTTGCTCTTTCCCTGTCAAGTAACACAATTCTAGCTTTCTCATAGGAGGGGCTCTTGTATCCTTTAGGGGCTTCATTGATTCCCTTGACAAGATCATGCCAATAGGGGGAGCGAAGCACATTGAATGGGATACCACAAGCATAGAGAAACTGGACCACTTTTGCATCCACCTCATCCCTACCTCCAATATCAAGGAAATCTTCTATTGTTATTCTAGATCCAAAGGTTCCAGAACCATGAGGAGATGGAGATGTGGTGCCCCCAAATTTAGATAAGGCATCAGCTTGAAGCTTTTGTTTTTTACCATGCTTCTTTTTGTGCAGCTTCCTCTATCTTTCTATATTTTTGTCTCTCTTCCTTGGACACCTTAGGGCAAATTGTGATCCCAATGGCCCCCTTCCTGTCATCACTATCCATTACACCACAAAGATGCCTCCTCACACAGGTATATGAATCGGAAAAAGATTTTCCATTATGACAATCATGGGGACAAAAAAATTTAACCGTTCCACCACCTTTCCCGTCTTCAACTTTTGTCACAGATTTCCACAAGGGAAACGTTGCAGGTTTTCCACCTTCATTTCCCTCTTCACCCTCTTCATCCTCTTCAAACCCTTCACCATATTCATATTCTGGGTCATCATGAGAATGACCACTATCCTCTTCTTTCCTCTGATGCCTATTTCCCGACAAGACCATGAGAACCTAAAAAGGAATGATAAACCACAAGAAGACCATTTTCCTCAAGTTTTAGATGAACAACCTGCAATGAAATGAGGGAGAAGAAGGAATGGGAAAGAGTAGGAGAGGAAAAAAAAACCATAAACATTTAGCAAAGTTGACCCAAAGAAATGAGAGAGTTGAGGATTGGGCTTACCTCTTTAGCTCTTGAAATTTGAGATAGATGGATGCCTTTGTTCTCTCCTCCAAGCTCCTCTTTGCTAACTCTTCCAAACTCTCCTTTGCTCTCTCCTCCAAGCTCTCACAAATGTGCACTCTCCAAGCTCTTCTTTGCTCTCTCCTCTCCATGTTGTAATGTCCCCATTTTTGGACATTATTACATTACAGAGTTTTATGCCCACCAAAGTAGCCAGATAGGGGTGACAAAGAGTTCGGGAGATATTGAGGGGTTTTATTAGGCCTGACTTGCATCGTTCATCATCAGGATCCATTCCGCACAGCTTGGCTTTGGTTCCGTTGCATTCCGACGATTTTCGTAATTTTGAGTTATTATGGGTCATATCTTAATTAAATTTCACTAAGAAGATCATAATGGGCATATTACTTGGAGAAACCTCTTAGTGTAATAGCTCATCGAAATCAGGAGGAAGAGCATTACAGGATAAGATGATGAGAAGCGACTTATAGTGGTCGGAGAAGCCATAAGGATGGATAAATCACTTTTTAGAGGTAAAATGGTTAATTAATTAATTAAGTGATTTAATCAAGGAATAAGAAAATGAAGTAAAAGTCACTTGAAGGGAAAAGGTCAACAGCGAATTATGGTTTCGGGAAACTATAAAGGAAGGGTAAAGAAACCTAATTCATAATTATGTTATGATTTGATGTTGAGAGAGTTTCCAGAGGAGGAGGAGAATCAACCTTCTATTGTTTTGTGGATTTCTGGAGGAAACCACCACCATTGATCGGTTTCAGTGTTGAGAGACACACCCTAGCCTATCAAAGATACCATTCAGGTATTTTACCATGCTATTCAAGAGTATCCAGTTTGCAGTGTTTGCGCAGCTCAGCCACTGAGCGCGCAAGGGTTAGAGAGGGTTTGTGTAGCTGCACGAGGACAGAGATTATCTTGCAGATTCCTCCCGACCCAGTTGAGGACTTGCCAGGGCGCATCTTTTGAGCCACCAGTCATCAGATTCTGACGGTGGACTCTCTCAAAGCACAGCAGATAGCCAGATAGTGCGCAGCTCTTGAGGAAGGGCATTTGGGGTTCCAGAGGGAGTTCCGGATCAGATCCGAGGAAACCCTCCCAACCCAATTCAGCATTGGCCAGGGTGCACATTTCGAGCCATATAGCAGCAGATTTCGTCGGTGGAATCATTAGGTCGCACTCGTTGAGCCCAGGAGGTGCGCAACCCCCCAGGGGATGACATCCAGAGCTTATGGCATCCAATCTTCAGTCTGCCAATCATCAATAGCAGCCTAGAGGCCAGGGCGCTCCTTTTGGGACAGTTTCCAGGAGATACTGACGAGTATAGCCATCAGGGCGAGTTTTCCAGAGTTGCAGCAGTTGTCGTGAGTTTCTGGAACTGCATCTTTTTGTCGATCGATCCGTGCATGCGCAAATCTGCCTTCATCATCTGATCATGGGTATTTTATATTAGTTACTTGCATTCCAATGACGATCCACGAGATCTAGCTAACGATTTCATCTGCTTTCAGCATATTATTGTATTTGCTGCTATTTTCCCTTATAATACATATGAATGAGATGGTGTTTGTTCCTTATTCTTTATGCATCATATATTTTGCCTAAACATTAATTGAATGAAACACACATGCGAAAATCACCAAGCATGTTAAAACATTAACTCAAACGCATCCAGAAACCCCCMGAGTATTAGATCATACAGTGGATTTGATAGCTTAGCAGTGTTTCCTAGACTAGTTGAGTTAAGAACACTACACAAGTTCAAGCAAACATAGATGAAAGAATGAGGCGAATGGAGGGGGAATAGCTCCTTTATTCTCCTCATTTCTTTCCCCTGAACCCTAAGCCTAGGGTAGGACCCACCCTTTTCCTAAATCATAAAAGAAAATTATAAAAAAATGTGATATTTTTTTGCCTTTGCACCGAAGCGTCCAGGTCCCTCAAGAAGCGCGCGAAGCGTGCCCAAAGCGTGCATTCAGAGCGTTCTCTAGCATTTCTAAAGTGCCTCTAGAAGCATGGTGCTTCCACATTGGCAGGAAGCGTGTTTTTGCAGGCCAGAGCGCGCTTCAGAAATTTGTAAGCACGCTTTGAGGCAAGCTTCCTAGGCACTCGTGCTCGGAGCGAACTTCTGGCATAAGAGCGGGGGGGGCACTCTTGGTAACTCTGCTAAGAAACCTACCTCAACAACAATATCTTTTTGACTACTATGGATGTCTTCAAATATTGTCTAAAACTTCCAACCTCTAGTTTACCTTATACCGGGCCATATTTAACTTTGGTTGAATAAAGCTTAACATATTCGTGCCCTTTACAGAATAAAGCTTGAACTTTGGACAATCACCAGATAACCAACATTTTTCACAACAAACTAACTTTTCTTATAGTCAGAACCATATATTTTACAGGAAAATAATATAAGCACAAAGAGCTTGTTAGAAAATAATATCAATAGTTATAATATCTTGAAGATTGCTCAAAGACAAACAACCAGTCATTAAATTTGCAACCTAAAGCTTAACAACCACATTTTTCTTATAATTACTGATTAAAGAGAACCAAAAATTACACTGCAAGGAGAAGAGTATAATCCAATGGCAATGCTCAAGGTATTCATACATACAAATTAAAAACCTTAAACAAATGAATACCAGTCCTCTCATAAAATGAATACTCACAAAGAACCAGCAATTGCATTGCCAAGAAAAAAGCACAATCCAATACTGATGCCAACTTCAGGTCCTAGTGCTCGACCAATCAAATAGTAAGGACCACCACCCTACAAACATGATCAAACACCATTAGTACATATTCATAATAAGCCATTTCTAAAAGCATGCAAATCCAACCAGCTACCATTAGATAAGATAAGATAAGATAATTTTATCAATGTCCAACAAATGACCACAAATAGGTCAATTGGACTGCCAGGTACAACAGTGTGAGATACAAAGTGGGAGTGCAAAGGTTGCTCCTAGAGAATCATGATATAATCAAAACTAGCTAATGCTGTAAAAAATCTAAGTTATTTAATATTGAAATGTTATATTTTATTATTATATTATATTTATTACTATATTTTTTTATAGAGAAATAATTCCCCTCACCCTCCCGTACTGAAGTGAATAATGAGGAACCCGATAGCTTGGCAATGCCGTTTTGCAAATTCCCCCCTTCTTTCTCAAGAAACTTGATGGAAGGCGATATTAAATGTTCAAGCCATTGCAATACCTGAGATAGGAGCAGAATGTACAAAAGTACACAGGAATTTTACAAGTTGTTGATAAACACCAAATTCAAAGAGGATGAAGATTAGTCTCGAGGTATATGAATGGGTTAAAAATGGCTATCCGGGGGGAAATCATTTTGCACAAGTAATATGCACAGGAGGTTTACCAATTAGCACTAAAGGTGGAGGAGAAAGTAGCTCCAATAGCAAGTCATAAAAAATTCAGCAAAGCAAGAGGCATCAAAAGTAGAGGACGAGAGCACAACTCCACATCAAAGACAGAAGAGACAAGAAGAAGAGGCAGAAAAAAAAAATGCATACTATGTCAAATGCAAAGGTCAAGGATTTCTCAGAGGAAGAAGTAGAGGATATGGTGGACACGTTCGACATAATTTTTGTTATACATACGGGTGAAGGGACAAATCAGTTGAATGCCCAAAAGGGAAACTGAACACAAAAAAGAGCAAAAAGACATGTTGGCGCAAGGAAAGACTCCGGAAGAGTGCCAATAGCAATAATGGCGAAAAAGGGCAAGAATCTAAGAATGCAAAGGAATATTACAGCACCAATGAAGTAAAAACATGCTATAGAGGAAGAACATTTTCAAAACCAACTGTAGGGCAAGGGGTAAGTGCTACAAAGCGATTGTCGATGGCGTTAGCACAAAAAACAAGGTCGTTGAAGAGATATTACTGCTATCCCCCATTTTGTATGAGGATTGGACATGTGATTTTCATCACGACTCAAAGATTTGCAGGGGTGGCATGGCGATTCTACCCTTCCAAAGGTTGGAATTTTGGTAGAAGTTGCTTTTATTGGATGTTGTCCTGGTAGAGGAGATTCATTTTCTCCTTGGTTGATGGTCATGGTTGGGTTCTCTCTTCATGGTTTCCCATGTTTTGGATGATGATTATGAGATGATCTTTGATTCTATTGTTTTGCTAGATGATCATCACCTGCTACATGGTAGATGTGCCTAATGTATTATTGTATCAGTGGTTGTTTTGCACATGGAATCATGATGTTGTTCTTGGTTGATGGATGATGGTGAGAGTGCCCTACTACTTGAGATGTCCATGATGATACTATTATGATACTCGACACACTAGAGAGGGATTTTCATAAGAGCACTCCCTTTATTGCATAGTTCTTCATGGTGATTTGTTGACCTAATTATGGTTCCACATGTGACTCTATGGCTAGAGAAGTTGACTTATTTGACATGTTATGACATTGAGATGGTATTCTATGACATGCACTATTACCCCTAGTGGAGCGCTCATCTTGTACACATGTTTTGATGTAATCCTAGCCCTCATAATGGCTAGTTGACTCATTTTGACCTATTTGAGTTTATGATGGAGTGTCCTAGTGTTTTGAGGATAATTTGGCATGGTTCATCTTGATGGAGGCCTTCTACTTGAGCACTCTTACTTGTTTGGTGATTTTAGTAGACTTGAGATGGGGTTTACTATCATTTTTTAGCGCTCTCCCATTGTTGACTTCATGGCACATATTTGGATGTCGACCCATGCACATTGCAATTTTTTAGGAGCCTTCCGCCTTGGGCATTGTGACACTACATTGAGAGTTGTGACACTACATCGAGATTTGTGACACTGCATCAAGAGTTGTGAGTAGGTTGTTGGCATATGAATGTCCACCTTTGAGGAGCGCTTCAATTGTCCCTTGCTTGGCACACTTATTGATGGTGGTTGTTCTTGGAGATTGAGCTTGAGGATTTATTTGAGAAGGTTGACTTGTTCTTGACCTATTCTTGGCATATGGTTACTATTCTATGGAGATTTTGAGGAGGTCCTTCCCACTTTTGAGTTGGAGCCCCACTTCTAGTGGAGTGCTCAACTACTTTGCACGCATATTGAGGCAAAAAATTGGATTTGGTTAGATAATTGGTCCACTTTGCACATGATTTGAGGTCTCCTTGATACATGGAGGTGGTTATAATAGATACATGGCACATTCTCTCATGACTTTGTTGGATTTTGAAAAGAGCAACTAGGTTTTGTTGAGGCCGTCCCATTTCAGAATGGATCTAGTGATTGGCATAGATTTTGGGGAGAACGAGATGGTTAGAGCCTTTATGATGTTGGACATCTTGTATCTTGGACAACCACGTGTCCACTTTTGGAGGGTCTTGACTTGGTCATTGGTATTTTTGGTTACATTTCTCATGGATGAGTTGGAGCACTCCACATTTAGAGCCCCCTTTCACCTCTACTAGGTTGCTATTAATGAGACGCCCTATTCATGATGCCACATCTGCCATCTATTGAGGATTTTGCGTGATCTTGCACATTCTTTCATGGAGTTCGTCTCACCTTAGAGAACTGCATGTTATTTGAGGAACCAAACGTGTCATTTGAGGGACTCTTTGCACACTCTTTCTTGGCCCATTGATGGGACGTTTCACTTGGAGACCACACTTGCTACTTTTGGAGGTTGTTGCATAACCAACTCCCTTATTCTATTATTGTTGACTTGTCTCTTGGAGTTGGTTACTTGAGATCATTATTGTATTATTTTCCTAGCATATTTTATTGATTCTTCTTGGAGAAGAAAGTGGATCTCAACAAATCATTGCTACTTTTAGTAATGAAGTTGTTGGAGAGGTTATTCTATTGTATTTCCAAGAGAAATTAGTGGATCTAGGAAAGCAATTCATATTTTATTATAAATGAAAATAGAGCTCAAACCTATATAAGGGTTTGCTCTCTTCATTATTTCTTATGGTTGGATTTGGGGAGAAATCCCTCCAAGCTTAGTTGAATATATATTCGATATGTTTGGAAGATCAACTCAACTATCTTGTGGGTGAGGAATCTTTTAGAACTTTATTGTTATTTCTCTTGTTGTTGAAATATCATGACATATGTTTATGGAGTAAAATTTTGGTAGGATCTCTCCATTTTCTATTATGTTTTCCTTGGAACATTGTTTATGTTACATTATTTCTGAGTACTTGGTTAAATGCACATACATTTCATTTCAGGAAATCATAATCTCCATAAGTGTTGGATGTTATATGTTCTAGTAATGTACTTAGCTATGTTTCAACAATTTAGGACAACAAAGAAAGAGTCAATATAGCGTGAGTGTTATAAATATAAACCTAAGTATAATGATAAAATAATAATAATAATATAATAAATAAACTAAGTAAAGGATAATAATAAAATGGAGTCATGACCAAAGGTCATGACTACTCAACAAAGGCACCTTAACTATATTATGAATGGGCCCTCGCAATGTAAAAGGAAATCATCATTCGACATTCAATTATTATTTATTACATCAATTCAAGCCATTGAGCAAATACAAATATAACATTGGTATCAGAGCCGAGTGAATAGATCCATACAACTGCACATGTCCCCATGTTGTGTTGAAATATTGTAACTTCGAAGAATATTCTACCTAAGAGAGAGTTGAATCATATTATTATATTATATTTAATTAGGCCCTATTGTGCCTTAGTAAAAGTCGACCCTATTGTGCCTTGACAGCTAAATGTAAATTAAGAGGGTAAAGTCATAGGTCGGCCCAGACCTAATTATAGGCTGGCCAGACCACTATTTATAAGAGAGGCCAGCGCCTCATTTGCATACACACACCACACTAGCTCTGCAGCGATGAAGAAGTGCGCAAGTCTTGGAGGAGCTACTACTGCAGCTAAATGTCACGTCAAGGAGGGTTCTTGGTCTGTGTCTTGGTATTTCTTGGTTAAGTGGTGTGCTACTCTTCCTGGTGAAGGAATAGAGGAGGATCTTTTGTTCGGTCTTTGGTCTATCTATATTGAGGAAGTTTTTGCTGGGTTTTCTCCCCCATGAGGGTTTCCTAGGATAATCTGTGTGTCTCTATTGTTTATGTGATTGCCTCTCTTTTAGTGATCTTATTTATGCAGCTAATGTGCTAAATGATTAAAATAATAAAGAAGAACAGTAACTGCTAGCTATATAAGTTAAACTTCAACATGGTTTCAGAGCAGGCCTGAAAGAGACCAACTCACAGTTTATAAGAAGTGACTAACCTCAGCACACCCTCTCCAAAATCCAGTTTTCAATATTGCAGCTATTGCAGAATTAGGGTTTCTGCATAAACCCTAAGTGTGACGTTTTCCTTGTTTGAGGAGGACGTTGGAGAAAGTAACCACACCTAGGAACTCGTCCTAGGAGGGAGCATCTAGTCCCTAGATTAGAATTCTGAAATTTGAAGTTTGATAAATTAGGGTTTCCTCATAAAACCCTAAGTTGCAGTTGCAGTTGCAGTTGTAGTTGCAGTATCAATTGCAATTGCAGTTGCAATTGTAGTTGCAGTATCAATTGCAGTGGAAGTTCCTTTGTGCCAGTTCCTTCATGCCAATTGCAGCTCCAGTTGCAGTACCAGTTGTTGTGAAAGTTTTTCTGAAGTGTTGGGACTGATTTTTATTGTCCTAGTGCGCCTTTACCCTAGCAAATCTCCAGGTATCTTTAAGTTACAAGTTGAAGCATCTTTGAAATTTTAAAGGTTCATTATTGCTTGTCGTTGCTGCCAGATGGTGCCACTATCTGTCGATACTGTAAGAGGTATGTACTTACATATGTTTGAATTGTATCATTATTCTAAAGGGTATTTGCAGGAGAAAGGATCTTTTGTCTAAAACAACAATCATAGATCCAGAAGGATCTCAGATCCAGCACATCCAGAGAAACAATGCACCCTAGATTTGATTAATTGGATATGCCTCTAATTGTTATGGCATTATTGAGATCTTATGGACAACTAGGTTGTATTTTGATCTGTTGAAGTTATGACTATCATATTAATCATTGGTCGTTCTCACTACTATGACGATCGTTCTCACTATTGTTTTTATTATTATTAAAAAGAGTATTATGCTTGTCTATTATTTCTCCCATGTTGCTCTTGTTTCGGGCAGGTCACAGGTGATAACCCTGAGGGAGCTATATTGATGGCTGCAGAAGGCAACATATTAGATGAGACATGGAGCAGACTATCCAAGTTGTATACATTACCGTATACATCCGTGTACCGAAGAAGAAGAAGCTACTTTTGCTAGATACACAACATCTCATATGAAGACAAAACATGAAGATAACAGAACAAATCCCTCTAGTACAGTTGATCACTCTTCAGATCATCAGGAAGAATTAGTAGAGCCAGAAGGGCCTATCCAAAATCAATGCAGTAACCAGGAAGAGACCATCATGGTCCCATGACACTTTGCAGGACACAAAGCCATTTAGCATTGATGTGCCATTTCCAAGGGAGCAGATGGCTCCGAAGATTATATAGACTCAGAGGGAGTCAAGCTTCAGAGGGAGCATGGAGACTTAGAGTGAGCCTAATCTTAGAGAGGATCAGATGAGAAAAGAGATGTCTTCTAGGACTGACAGACAGATGCCATGAGTTGAGAAGAGTAGATCGTAGCTTCAGAGACTTCTAGGAGACGTGAAATCTCCTAGGAAGATTCCCTTCTTTCAGTGACAGAGGAGGAAGCCAGTCAGAAGGACTGGGATATGGATTTTGCCTTCAGACCAGAAGGGAAGTCAGTGGTGACTTCCAAGATTGATCTAACATAACAAGGACGTGCAAATAACAGTATAAAGATGTACAAAGCTTGATTTGTGTCCAGAGGATTCTCCCAACAAGAGGGAGAAGACTATGACGAGACACTTGCTCCAGTAATCGAAGAAGTAGTTCCAGTGTTCGTGAAGACAGCCAGAACAATCATGATTCCGATACAGTATGAGATTCAGAGAGAGTAGTCCATGTATTTGAGATTGAGTTGCCTCCATGAAAGAAGAAAAGCTACCTTCAGTATCAACCACTCTCAGTTTCAGATGAAGTTGTTGCCATGATAGAATAGAGTAGCTACTCTCAGAGTTCCGTAGCTACAGTAAGAATAGAGCAGTCATTCTCAACTTCAAAAATAGCAGCTGCAGGTGCAGAGTCTCGGTACCAGAGGGAATAGTTGCAAAAAAAAAATAGAGGACATACTCTCAGGCAGTGAGACAAATAGTGCGTTGCAGAAAGCACATAGAACCAACACATGATTATGCAAATTGAGTTGCAATTGAGCAAGTGTAGCAGGTTGGTACAATGTGATGTGAAAATTTGGTTTCAAAGTACAGGACAGGAAGACTCATGTCTGCAAGTTGAAGTAAGCTCCAAGAGCTTGATATGGCAGGATTGATAATTTTTTGATGAGCTTGGGATTTACCAAGAGTAAAGTTGATACCAACCTTTACTTCAAGATTAAGAATGATGGACCAGTTATATTGTTGCTATATGTGGATGACTTATTTTTGACAGATGAAGAAAAGCTCATCACAGATTGTAAGAAGAAGCCTACCGTTGAATTTGAAATGAGGACCTAGGCCCGATGCACTAGTTCTTAGGTCCTGAAGTATGGCAGAGCCAAGAAGAGATTTTCCATAATCAAGGAAAGTATGTTGTGCAAATTCTGAAGAGATTCGATATGATGGACTGTAGAGCCATGTCCACTCCTATGGAGACGAATCTGAAATTATTGGCTAATACTTCATCAGAAATAGTTGATGTTACTCTCTATAGACAAGTGATTGGTTCATTGACGTATCTAATGAATACCAGACCAGATATATGCTTTGTTGTGAACACCTTGAGTCAGTATCTGCTAGAGCCCAAACGTGTTCACCTTGTAGCTGCAAAGCATGTGATGAGATACCTTAAGGGTACATTGGATTATGGTCTCTAATATACTGGAGATCATGACTTCAAATTGTATGGCTATACTGATTCAAATTGGGCTGGAAGTGCTTCAAACAGAAAAAGCACTTCAGGATGTTGTTTCAGTTTAGGGTCAGCCATCACTTCGTGGCAAAGCAGGAATCAATCCAGTATTGCTCTCAGTACGGCAGAAGAGGAGTACATTGCAACATGCTCCGCCAGTTGTGAAGCCATATGGCTTATGAAGTTGTTGAAAAGTCTATTTGACCTAGAGATGGATGCTACCGTGATATTTTGTGATAACCAGAGTTACATAAAGATGATAGAGAACCCAGTGTTCCACGATAAGACGAAGCACATTGAGATTCGGTAACACTACATTCGTGACTTGGTACAGAAGGGAGTTGTGAAGCTCCAATACGTTGGCACAGATGAGCAAGTTGCAAATGTGTTGACTAAGCCTCTGTCTCGTGTGAATTTTGAGTACTTCCGAGACAAGCTTGGTGTAGTCCGAAAGGACCTCCCTCAAAAGGGAGAGTGATGTTGATGATAATATGGTATCCTGACCAACAGCAGGTAGCTTAGTTAGGATTTTATATCATAAGGGACTGATCATCCCTGGGAAGATCCCAAAGGTTCGGTAAGGACGGTCTGTCAGAGTACCTATGTATGTATATGCCAGTTGTGGTCAGTAGTGGTAGCTCAGTTAGGATTCTATATCCTAGGAAATCTTATGATTCCTAGGAAGATCCCGAAGGTCCGGTAAGGACAGTCTATCAGAGTACCACAGATGTTGTTAATGCACCTGCCTCATTCTGTTGCCACATATTGATGTCGATGTTCCAACTTCATGTTGTTGATGATGATGATGGTATTCCAGCTTCATGTTGTTGATGTTGTTTTTCCAGCTTCGTTCTATTGATGTTGATGTTCCAGCTTCATGTTGATGACATTGATGTTGTTGTTCCAGCTTCATGTTGTTGTTGATGTTGATGTTCCACCTTCATGTTGTTGATGATGATGATGCTACTCCAGCTCCGCGTTGCAAACGATGATGATGTTCAGTTTCTACTGATGTTGATGATGAGAAAAACTTCCCATGACCTATAGATATGACCGACAGTGTTACTGATGTTGATGATGATGTCCCCTCCTCTTGATGATGTATTGAGTCTAGTCAGTTGTTATTAATGTTGTCAGTAGAATACCCTTCTTGTTAAGGGGGAGTGTTGAAATATTGTAACTTCGAAGAATATTCTACCTAAGAGAGAGTTGAATCATATTATTATATTATATTTGTTAAATTTACATGCAGCAGCGAGAGTCATTCTCCTGGAGGATGGCTAAGACCCTAGACAAGATCTAGGGCCCCCAGTGCACTCCTGGGGTATGTGGTCTGGG
>SNQJ01S0001090.1:498313-509713 GCA_010110895.2 Picea sitchensis
ATCATACAACTAGTACTAACTTAGTAACTACTAAGTTACTAACATAAATGATGACATTGCCAACTCAACACTGTTGTCCAAACCCATATCATCAAGAAACACATCCCACATCTTTGTCTTTCCCTTCAACCACTCTTCTCTCTGCCTAGTGCCTAGAAATAAGATAGAGGTTGGTGTGCAGATACACCACTAAGTCACTTGACACGGTGACAAAGAGAAGAGTTCAACATAAGAGTTTATACTTGAGTGAAGGGTACATTTTGACTGGGGTCGTGACAGAAGAGTTCAACAATCAATGCCACCAACATCGAGGTACATAAAGGGTATGGTGCCCTTGATTAAATGGCAGTTTCATACCCTCTTACATGATAGAATCCAGTGGAAACATTGCAATCCTGCCAATCTTGAAATCCTGAAAACCGTTAAGTCTGTTGAATTTTGAATGGGACCTAAAATTCTACTTTCTCCATATGAAGTCCAATGAGGTTGGAACCACTCTCAACATCCCGAAGTCCAAGGAGAATGTCACTTTTACTTAATTACCATTAATTACTAGGGCGGGTAAAATGGAGGGGGTGGGGACCTCTTTAAATCGAATTAGTAAGGCAA
This sequence comes from Picea sitchensis, assembly GCA_010110895.2. Taxonomy (NCBI): domain Eukaryota; kingdom Viridiplantae; phylum Streptophyta; class Pinopsida; order Pinales; family Pinaceae; genus Picea; species Picea sitchensis. The sequence continues at coordinate 498,923 of SNQJ01S0001090.1, forward strand.
AATAACCCTTAGTTGCACACTGAAACACCTCACAGTTGAAACTTGCATGAGAAAACATGAGCCAGGGTCCTTTTCTGAGCAGGACACGTGCCCTATTTTCAAGACACGCGTGTCCCGTGAACATGACACGTTCTAAACGAGTATCCGACACGTGTCCTACCGTTTGGTGTCCGACACATAGGATTTGTGACACGAGGGGCGGTTTGGACGTGTTAGGTGACTTAGCTCCTCAACTGAAATCTTCAAAGTGATTTTCCCCGAAGCTTCAAATCTGTTGACACGTACCCACGGGCGACCAATGACTAGGATCTACTCTTCGACGATTTCGCTCTCTCATGGTCTACAAACTTCCGAAGTTGTAGATCTTGCGCTACCTGTTCCTCTGGATGATGGACGGTCCCTAATCACTTCGGGACTTTGGCAAGTCCACTCTCCTATGCACACAAAGGGTTAAGGCCCGTGCACTTTACCTGCATCGGACGACTGTCAATCCTTTGCGCTCAGATCCGACGGATGGGATCTGTCCTTCTCCTCATTCGTTCCTTCTTCGTCCTGGACCCCATTCTGACGGTCTAGATCTCTTCCTACAGCCGATCTGACGGTTGTTGTCGCTCCTCCTGAGCTTCTTTGTTCTCCCGGACTTGGGAAATTTTCTAAGTGTTCAAAGGTTTTGGTCTTTGAACCTTCTCCTGCGAAACCGATTGAAAGGGTCTCAACTCCACTTTTCCTCCTGAGCTTTGACAATGAAGATTGTCCTCGACTCTGGCGCACACTTGTGCTCTGTGTGCAAACTTGCACTACTCCTCCTGAGCTTGTGAATCTTGGAATAAGTTCACTTCTGCACGTGCTCCTTGCGCTGTCTCTCTTGAACTTTTACTTACTCAAGTTCTAAGGTTTCAGTCCCTTTACTCCTCAAGGGGATTCTTGTGCCTTCTCGACAACTTTTGCTCAATGCACACTTGCAGAGCTTTACAGAGTGTTCAGCAACTCTATGAGTACCCTCCTCTCATACTCTTCTCTTTGAACTTGACGGAGAGTTCTTCTATGCACGCTTGCACCTGCTCAATGCCCACCTGGCCGAGCTCTACAGAGTTCTTAGTGACTCTGTCTCTCTGTGCTTCCTCTCCACAGTTTACCCTCCAAGGTATTCAGTAACCTTGAGGTTTCCCTTGAATTGTCATCACTCTAGTGCACCCTCTTGGCACGTTCTTTTTTTACTCAACAGAGTTCAGATGCGCACTCCTTGCGCTGGCTACAAAACCTCCAATGTTTTGTTGTGCACTCTTTGCACAGCCTAAAGAACCTAGAACAATATAACAACCTCAACGAAGGCAGAGAAGTCTATCTTCCTACTGCACATGAAACCTATCACATACATCTACAACATACATAAACACACAGATATCATTCATAGAACATAGATAACACAAATGGATATCATATGCAGGAAAAACTGCTTTCTTTCTTAACATGAATGTCTGATTACAATATGTGCAGGCAGGACTGTAACAAAGTCTAAACTCTCTCCTCTCCTCTCTTCTATACCTTCTACCGCCTCTACTGGGCATGCGTTACAATGAAAAAAAACCCACGGGGCTCCTCGAGTCTTTTCCTCTAACTACTCTCGTGATGTCTCATCACCATTTTCAACGTCTATCTACTTCAGAAAAAAAGCCTAACTACCACTTAAGTTCCGTTACATTAAAGTCTAGGAGTGAAACTCCCAAATTACCCGAGATCATTCAGCTCCCAAGCGTTTTGATCAGTGTTGCTAGAAGCGGGAGCGTTTTAGGAAGCGGGAGCGTCGAAAGCGTCATTTTCCAAAAATCCTCGGAAGCGAAGCGTCCGGGAAGCGTCTGTTATATATATATATATATATATATATATAATTATTTATATATATTGCATTTATATTCAAAAAATATGTAGAAAGACAAATTAGATGCAGACTATATGAAAACATGCATGTTTGTACATCAATATAGATAGAAATGGCATCCATACTACATAGTTCATCAATGATTAATCATTCGAGCATCAACCATCTAGATTATAGATTCTAGCAATTGTAGAAAGTAGACCATAAACTTATGAAATGAAATCATATATCCNGGAATGGGAAAGAGTAGGAGAGGAGGAAAAAAACATTAACAAAGTTAACCCAAGGAAATGAGGGAGTTGGGGTTTGGGCTTACCTCTTTAGCTCTTGAAACTTGAAACCTTTGGAAGATGGTTGCCTTTGTTCTCTCCTCCAAACTCCTCTTTGCTCACTCTTCCAAGCTCTCATTTGCTTTCTCCTCCAAGTTCTCACAAATCTGCACTCTTAACCTCTCCTTTGCTCTCTCCTCCAAGCTCAAGATGAAAGAATGAGGAGAATAGAGGGGAAAGAGCTCCTTTATTCTCCTCATTCTTTTCCCTCAACCCTAAGCCTAAGCTAGGCCCCACCCTAACTCCAAAAATTAAAAAAAAAATGAACTTTTGCTTGAAGATGCGGGTCCCCACAGAAGCGTGCGCATTTTCCCTTGAAGCGCGCTTCAGAGGGGGACGCTTCCGAATTGGCAGGAATCGCATTTTTTGAGGCGGAATCGCGCTTCCGAATTTTGAGTCGTGCTTCGGAGGGAGCTTCCAGGACGCACCCGCCCGGATCGAGCTTCGGGGCTTCGAAGCGGGGGGGGAAGCTTCCGGTAACCCTGATTTGGAGTATCCGGAACCCCCGGGGGCACCCCTTTTCTTCAATAAACATTTGTAAAACATTGTAAAGACTTGTGACCCTCCTAATGAATGGTCACAAGTCACTCCCATAAAGAGTTGTGTAATTTCTTTAATAAAATCAGTGGGGCTACAAGCTCTCACTCTTCATCCCCACCCAGGGGAACGGTGTTTTGGTGATTGTCTCAATTTTGCAGTTTTAGCTTAGATTCAATTTTCATAACTAAGGATAAGCTAAAAGTAATCTTTCAATTCATCACAAAGCACTGTTGTCTCACATAAACAATAAAGTTAAATCAATCTTCACATAGATTAGATTTCATTTGGAAGTAAGATTTTAATTGCTAGATTAGTTTCTATTATTTTTGCAATTTTCAAAGTTGGCAAATAACCTGTCTCCTCAGCTCCTCCAAAAGAGGATGGTCAGTGAAGACATTAGTAATTATAAAACATTTTAATTTCCGCAATTTTATTTCCTGTTTAAAATAAACATTTCCCCTCAGCTCTCAATGTGGTTCCTGACCCTTCCAGTTGCGAGCTAGTCTCGATCTACTGGAAGTAAGTTCATACACGCTGAGCTGGTCAGTGGTGATAGATTAATTAGGGAAATCGTTAAAGTAGTTAGCTTAATGCATGGGAAAACGCCTTAAAGTGACCTGCGAAGTAAGGCGGGCCCTCTCGAAAGCTGGCTTCCCACCCGTTTTGGACATCCAACACTTTGAGTGAGTCTACTGGTGAGAGCATTTGGGTTTCGGTAAACTCTCTGCAAGTTTCTAAATAAAAAGCTAACCTCCAAGGAGGCCAATCACTCTCATTAACTCAACATCAATTTAACCTAATAAAACACACGAACTACATTGCCCACGATTACCTTTAAGGCACTCATCTCATATTACACACTTTGCAAAGCCATATACTTCCTTTACTTTTCAGTTATTTACTTGAAGGAATTTTATTTTACTTGCATCTAACAACTGTGTCTAAGTATCTTTTATGCAAGTACATGCTTAATGTTTATATCGTGGTGAATAATTGGTTTGTGTATTATCAATTTATGGTTGATTGTTGAAAGAATAAACTCCTAAATTTATTTCTTGTACTTAGTTTAGTTCAAGCCTTAGTATATTTGTTAGGGACTACCCCCCTTGGCTTCGCTAGGAGTTAGCCTAGACGGAGGAGTTGAGGATTAGGTGACAGCACCTTAACTATCACTTGCCCCCAAGGACACACCAAGTGGATTGAAGATTTCTTCCACGTCTCCCAGGTGTGTATAAAGCGACAACACCCCTTTTTCTTCAATAAACATTTGTAAAACATTAAAAAGACTTGTGGCCCCCCTAATGAATGGTCACAAGTCACTCCCATAAAGAGTTGTGTAATTTCTTTAATAAAATCAGTGGGGCTACAAGCTCCCACTCTTAATCCCCCCAGGGAATCGGTGTTTTGGTGATTGTCTCAATTTTGCAGTTTTAGCTTAGATTCAATTTTCATAACTACGGATAAGCTAAAAGTAATCTTTCAATTCATCACAAAGCACTACAGTCTCACATAAACAATAAAGTTAAATCAATCTTCACATAGATTAGATTTCATTTGGAAGTAAGATTTTAATTGCTATATTAGATTTCATTTGGAAGTAAGATTTTAATTGCTAGATTAGTTTCTTTTTTTTTGCAATTTTCAAAGTTGGCAAATAACCTGTCTCCTCGGCTCCTCCAAAAGAGGCTAGTTAGCGAAGACATTAGTAATTAGAAAACATTTTAATTTCCGCAATTTTATTTCCTGTTTAAAATAAACATTTCCCCTCAACTCTCAATGCGGTTCCTGAGCCTTCCAGTTGCGAGCTAGTCTCAATTTGTTGGGAGTAAGTTCATACACACTGAGTTGGTCAGTGGTGATAGATTAATTAGAGAAATCTCTAAAATAGTTAGCTTAATGCGCGGGAAAACGCTTCAACGTGACCTGCGAAGTAAGGTGGACCCTCTTGGGACCTGGCTTCCCACCCGTTTTGGACATCCAGCACTTTGAGTGAGTTTACTGGTGAGACCATTTGGGTTTCGGTAAACTCTCCGCAAGTTTCCAAACAAAGAGATAACCTCCAAGGAGGCCAAACACTCTCATTAACTCAACATCAATTTACCCTAATAAAACACACGAACTACATTGTCCACAATTACCTTTAAGGAACTCATCTCATATTACACACTTTGCAAAGCCATATGCTTCATTTACTTTTCAGTTATTTACTTGAAGCAATTTTATTTTAATTACATCTAACAACTGTGTCTAAGTATCCTTTATGCAAGTACATGCTTAATGTTTATATTGTGGTGAATAATTGGTTTGTGTATTATCAATTTATGGTTGATTGTTGAAAAAATAAACTCCTAGATTTATTTCTTGTACTTAGTTTAGTTCAAGCCTTAGTATATTTGTTAGGGACTACCCCCCTTGGCTTCGCTAGGAGTTAGCCTAGACGGAGGAGTTGAGGATTAGGTGACAACACCTTAACTTTCACTTGCCCCCAAGGACACACCGAGTGGATTGAAGATTTCTTCCACGTCTCCCAGGTGTGTATAAGGCAGCAACACACCATAGGGATCATTTTCTTGAAGGTTTAGTCCTAAGGCCCAAGAGGCTTTGCACCTTAGAATTTAAACCTCATTCTTTTTTATCATCTAGCTAAATCTTCAAGGTTTTGCATGCTTGATTCCATAAACCCTAAATTACAATGGCGTTAATCTAAAGTTATTCTTGTGGTCAAAATTGCGCTTAGAAATAGTATTCTCTCTCTCAAAGCAATCTTACTANTTGTACTTAGTTTAGTTCAAGCCTTAGTATATTTGTTAGGGACTACCCCCCTTGGCTTCGCTAGGAGTTAGCCTAGACGGAGGAGTTGAGGATTAGGTGACAACACCTTAACTTTCACTTGCCCCCATGGACACACCGAGTGGATTGAAGATTTCTTCCACGTCTCCCAGGTGTGTATAAGGCAGCAACACACCATAGGGATCATTTTCTTGAAGGTTTAGTCCTAAGGCCCAAGAGGCTTTGCACCTTAGAATTTAAACCTCATTTTTTTTTATCATCTAGCTAAATCTTCAAGGTTTTGCATGCTTGATTCCATAAACCCTAAATTACAATGGCGTTAATCTAAAGTTATTCTTGTGGTCAAAATTGCGCTTAGAAATAGTATTCTCTCTCTCAAAGCAATCTTACTAACTTCTCTAACCCTAACTTTAGCAAACTAATGCTATTTATTGTTGTTGTTACAAAAGTTTGTTGCAGCGATTGATTTTTACTTCAATTTGTTGATACTTGGAAAAGTGGCTTAAGATACTCAGGATTCAGATCTAGCAATTGGATATTATTGTACATGTTGAAGGCTTGTTTTACATGATAAATTGTTACATTTATGAGTACTTTTTCTTGCAGTTGTTGCAAAAGATTAATTGTCGTTATACATTTGATTGTTGTTGTAGAAGGTATATAATATAATGTTTACTTTGCTTTAACAAGCCAAAATTTTAAATTTGATAATTCCATAATTCATTTGATTTTGGGAATGTCATGACCCTTCAAACAAACTTAAACAAATCACCTCCTCATGTCAACCACGAAATATTATTCCACCTGATTTATGGCTTAGGTGACAATTCTAAACAACGGCACTTCTTTTTTTAGTGGCGACGGCACTCTTTTTTTAGCGGCAAGGCGATTTTTCTAGTTGACCAATGAGTCCTGTGCTCCGTTGAATAGGCCACCTAGGATCGCAATGGACTAATCTCATTAAACAACGATGAGATAGCAAAGTAGGGGTGACTTCATGCTTTGTATCTGTGATTATTTCTCCTTATCCATCGTGTTTATTTACTTACATGCCCCGATGTCATCAATTATGCTCACTCGTTATCCCCTTTAACTGGATTTGGAATGTGATTGTTGGAACGATATTGGATGGGTTTTTATCTTGAAATTCTTCCCAATAGTTCTCTATGTAACTTTATGAATTGGAAGCAAAATGATTTTTTTGGTATTTTGATTTCTTGATGTTGCCCGATTATTTCTTTTGATTTTCCAATTTCATTTTCTTTTCGGAATTGAGTTGTCGACAGCTGAATAATCTTATTTATTTACTTTTAATTTTCATCTTCTTGATTTCTGGTCTCTTCGAGCTTCCAACAGAATAATTATTTCTTCAACGAAAATCTGTATGGCCAAGGGCCAACATATTTTTGGTCAAAAACCGGAGACAGAGAACCCTGCCCAAATTCAATGTGACCAAAAAGCCAATGGTTTTGTTGCAAATGGCAACGAAATTTGACCATGGATCTAGTGGCCAAAGGTCGGGATCAGACTTTGCTCTGATACCAAATATGGCAAATTGATCTAGCTGATACCAAAAAATATCCAAAACAAATGGAATAACACGAAAGAATCCACAAGGATCAAAATAATATATTGACTAAATATGAGAGACGATAGAATATTTGAATACAATGAGGGCCCCATTTAAATACCTAGGCATGTGCCTTTTCACTAAGAATCATGTCCTTTTATTAAGACATGTATTTTCATAATGATGTCTTTTCATTATTAATTATTATTTACTTTTATATATTTATGTTTATTACAAAAGTGTACCTGGCAACTAGAGCAAATGTCTCATTGTAGTCCACTCCCTCTTTCTAGGAGAACCCTATTTCCATGAACCTCGCTTTGAACTTCTCAATGCTACCATCTATTGCATGCTTGATCTTCTAGAGCCACTTGGAACTCACTACTGACTTCCCTTCGGAACTTGGCACTATGTCCCAAACATCATTCTTCATGATGGACGTAACTCCTCCACCATGGCATCCCGCATACTTATTGGTCTGCTATCTCCTGAAAGCTAGAAGGCTCGAAATCTATGATGTTGCTCATCGTTATCGCACAATTTGTACTTGTAAGGCAAGTGGATACAGAATTGGCGTAACTGGGAATAACCTATCACTGTCACCTTAATAGGAGACCCCTTTCTATTTAGGAGTAAGTCAAGACTACCCCAGGGGAGACGTCCCCAGTGACCTGGGGGGTTTGAGAAGGCTAAGGCAAGTAATCACAAGGAAATCCTTCCCCTCTCACAGATCACTCAAATCAAAGGTTTATTTATGTCTTATAAAGATAAAGCAAATGGATAATATCATGTACCTGCCCAGAACAAGACAACAAGGCAAACAGAGGGCACTTTCCAAGTATGCTTCATAAGACAATAAACCTTCACAAAGTAAGCTAGCTGATATGAATTTGCAGCAATGCAATAGTTTATAACAGCAATTAATATTTTATAACGGCCACAAGATTTATGCCTTGAAATTGCTTGAAAAGGACAAGAAAAAGTAACTTTGACTAGACAAATTGATAATAAATTGTCACAAGCAAAGTTGGCAATGTTTAGCTAGCTTTTAATGTCACTTTTGGAGAGAATTTGTTGCAGTTAGATGGCTGTAGCAATCTTTTGCAACAGCAGCAAATTCTAATGGTCAAAAGTGCAAGAAAACACCATACAAAGTTAGCACTTACCTAGTAGATTGACTAGCAATTATCACAATTGAATTTTGAAGGGTTTTAGTGCAAGTTATGTAGGTAAATCATAAATGTATCAAATCAATGTATGTTTGTATGGCTGTAGCAATGTTTTTCTACAGCAGCAAGTTAGCTTGGGAGTTAGTCTAATTTAGGGTTAGAAAATGTTAGTAAAGGCTTCAAGGATAAAAGTATGAGTACTTGTCTGATCAATCAACACTTGTAGATGGTAGTCTAGTGCCTTTCTAGGGTAAATGGAGTCACTAATGGTAGCAGCAAATCTTAGAGGAAAGATAGCAATGACAATGGTATGTCTAAGGGATGGAGAGGATAAGAAAGGTGTTGGTATCCCAAATCCTAAAAAATCCACCTCCAAGAGATAATTGCTAGGAAGTAACAATGGTTAGGCCCTAGCGATTTCTCCTTTCCTTGAACAAATTGTAATAAAATATGTAATTGGGCATGGAAGTAGGGTTACTAGTGTTACAATGGTAGGGTTCTAGTATCTGCTTCAAGTTAGGTGCCTTTCAAGAAATTTTAGCACATGGAAGATTATAGGGAAAAAGATAACAACATATGTCTTTCCCCTAGGGTTCTAAGCAAGCAATTCCATAATCTTAGACATGAAACAAGTAAAATTAACCATAAGCAATTATTCACAAATAAAGAAATGCACATTTTCCACTTACTTCACCAAGAATAATCAAGCAAATCACCCTAGTTGAAGATCCTCCACATGAAAATTGCCAAAATACATCAATAAATGCCTCCTCCAAGAAGTGTGCACCACTAATTTTAGCCAAGAAACCTTAAAGAAGGCCGATTTCAGACCCACACTTAAGTGATGAGTGAATGTTGATAAAATACAAGAGTTTCATCTCTTATTTATACAATAACAATGACCTTTAATTGTCTTTTAGGCCATAAAAGGCCGACACGGCCAGTTTACATCAAAAATCCAGTTTTTACATAAAATTAACAATTAAAACCCCAATTTCATATTTATTATGTCTCCTGTTGGCTCCCAAGAAAATCCCTCTTTGGGAGGACTGAGAAGATTTTGAGGTCCTTTCTTCGGGCCAAGTATGGGGGGGAATAGATCTTCCCATGATTCTGCGACACATTTTCACTCTTCCAAAGTTAGAAGGTGGACCTGTTTTGATTGACATTTTTTCTTAAGGGAAGATATTAGAAGCAAAATGGATTGTCCGGAGCATTCATGGTTAGTCCCGTGTAAGTATCTCCTAGTTTATAGACTGTCCCAAGCAAAGCATGTCTGTAGGCTCTGTGTACACTTTGATTTATGTGACAGTATCTCAATCCCTCGTCTCTTCAGAATAAAGCAGATGGGAGGTATGGCAACATGTAACTAACTCTTGAATTTTTTCAGGGAACAAAAGAAGTTGGGATCTCACTCCTGCCCTATATGGGGCTGGAAAGTTCAAGGTCAATGTCTTGCTGAACTCACTCGTTTTCAGACAAAGAGATTAAGCAAAAAGGGGATCTTTCTGTGGAAAGACTTATGGGATCTAAAAAATAGAATGCAGCTTGAGTAGAGAACCTTGGATAGCAACAAATCCTTGTTTCCTTCTGAATGGGCTGCTATTAGAGAACTACAAAGACTTGGTCCAACTGATAATCTTTACAAAATGAACATCATTCTTCACAGAACAATCTGGAGTGACTAGTGAAAAGTTTATAATAAGCCTATCCATGAATGTGGTAGCAAGAAGTTGTGCCAACTTATGCATAGTATGTCACCCTCGGCTCCCACTCTAGATACAGTGTTCTTCTTCAGATGCAGAATTTCAAAGGATCACTAGACTGAGCAAAGTCTGCTCTTACAGAATTTCTTACAAACTCAGAGTGTTTGCAAGGCTGGTTATCTAACAGGGGCTTCCTGCTAAGGCTAGGCCAGTGAAGAGTGGCCTCACAGATGATAAGTGCCTATCCTGTTTCAAAATTGAATCTCTCAAACACAATCTATGGGAAAGCCAATTTGCTCGTCGGTGTTGGAAAAAAATTTAACAGAAGGTTTCAAACGTGTTTCAGGGTGCTATTCATTGAAGGGAAGCTCTTCTCCTAGATTTCAATTCGCTCATTCTATCTCATTATGATGGCTTGGGGCACTGCATTCGAGTTGTTGCTATGTTCTCTCTTTGGAAACGTGACGATAGTGTGTACAAGTTTTAGTAGTACTATGTCTGTATTTCAAAGGCTGCAGATGGAATAGGTATGGTCCCAAGCCAAGGCCAAGGGATTTTTGCTTATTTTAGAGATGCCAGAAATATTTCACTTTCTGCATACTCAGAGCTTATTGCAGCCTTACTGCAATCAGATAGCTATGATTGTACATATTATTCACTCATTGTATGTAATGTCCCTTTCCAAATAGGAGCTCCAGAAGAGGAGGCTTAATGGTCTAAACCACCCCGTTAGACTATAGCCAGGGCCAAAGAGGGGTAAACAGGGTTACTAGAGGTCACTCCAGTCACAGGTGTTATATTCGGAAAG
>SNQJ01S0001090.1:509723-527582 GCA_010110895.2 Picea sitchensis
TCGCAGTTGCTTATTTATATTCCGGCTAAGATCCTTTGTATGTTGATCTAGTCGAGTATTGTCAGTATTCAGCCGCATTCGGCCATTTTTGTAATCCACAGAGATATCATAATACAAACTTGCAGTCGTTTGTCGCATTTATTATTTGTATGATCATTTATATGTTGTAAACCTTTGATCCTACACTCACATTAGCAGCGTTTCCTAGACTAGCCAAGTCAGGAACATTACATTGTACATATTACTTTATGAATAATATTTGTATGCCCCTCGTGAAACAACAAAATTAAAAACACATATTCCTCATTCCAAAACGATCTCTTTCAATCCTTTGATAAACTGAAAGTAATATATATTGATGATGGAGCTGACTTCTTCAGTAGACAGCATTCCCCTCCTACTTCAGATAAAATAGAACCTATATTGCAGAAGACACTTGTATATCAAATAACTTCTGTTAATTCCATGATTTCCTTGTATCTGACAAAAGCAGGCCCTGTAAATTACTTCATCGTACTTTAACCAATGCATATCCATGGGTCAAAAGCAAAGTTACTAGAACCGGACCGGTTGTTGAACTGGAGGACCCAAAAAACTGGAACCGAACCGGAACCGGAAAAAAACCGGTCACTAAAAATACATAAAATATTCAAATTTTGAAAAAAAAATAGATATCCATGCGCATCCATGTGAATTCAAACCATTATACACAAATTAGCAAAGTTTCTCATATATATATAACAAGTAACAGTGTATAAAACCAAAATAGCACTAACAGTAAGTGCACTCAATAGTCATATGAATATCTGAATCAAAATACATCATCAAAAAGGCTCTAAATGGCCTATAAAATCCAAAAATAACTCTAGAGTCTAGGCTAGAGGCTAGGGAGTAGAGACTACACAATCTAATAATCTGAATCTGCATACTGAAACTCAGACTCAGAGGACTCAGACTCGGACTCAAACTCAGACTCAGAGTCATCATCTACATCCTCAACATGAGTAGACTCAACAGGGGGATTCCGAGCCTAGCTTGATTCCCCTGGTCCAGAAGGCAAAGATACAGTTGCAACATCAGTGCACACATTCTCTTTATGTGGCTGGGGATCCAAATCCATCCAAGAAAGGTCTTCATTGTCAAAAGTTGTTGGCTGAGTCTCCACAACCCAATCTGATGAGGGATCAACATCATCCAAGAATATGTTGTTGGATTCAAGGGTCTTGCTCAGCTCTTCAAATCAGCCTAACAACCTCTCCAAATCAGCCCTGCAATCAGCTCTCTAAAATCAACAAAAACCCTTAGCTCACAAACTCAAGAGAACCCAAATGAATAGTGTGAGTGAAATAGAGGGGGTGGGGTTGGTTTTATAGGTTTATTTGGGGCTCTAGATATTTCTAGAACCTTCCAATGCATGTTTCTTTTTTAATTTTATTTTTAAATTTGCAAATCCCCTTACTTTTCCGGCCTTACAGTGGCTGTATGGAACCGGTAGGTTTTACCGGTTCTGGTAACACTGGTCAGAAGTACCACAACAGCCTTGTTTCCCAGTGGAGTTAAAATGTTGAACTTAAAAGAGACACCATTCATGCGTTTTACAAGAAAAAGACATTCAAATGCATAACAATAATGTTTAAGCATCAGAGATTCAGAACATACCTACCTTCATTGCTCCATTAGTCGCAATGGCACTCAGGGACAAACCAGTTAGAAAAGTGCAGAGACAACACAATGAAACAAGCAAAAGACTTTGCGCAATGCCAGCGATTCCAACAATCCTGTAGAAATGAATATTTACTGCAGGTAAATCCAATGCTCTAAAAGTGCAACAAAATAACAGGAAAAGCATCGTGGTTCTGGTCAAGATCATATAGAATTCACTAAATATATCTAAATAGATTCCTTCTTGAACCAAATATAACTTAGAGATGGTTTGTTTGGATATTATCTAACTAATGCCAAATATAATTGATAAATCACTCCAACCCTATTACCTTGGTCCATAAACACAGTCAGAAGACATATCAACTGTTTAGAGACAGGAGATGAAGTATATTATAATTAATGCTACAAATTATTTCAGGTTATCTATTGTCTGGAACACTTGTGCATACAAAATCAATCACACGCTCCACAAGGGGTTTAAAGTTGATACATAAAATCATAGTCTATAGCAAGGAATTAATGCACAAAATTAGGATCAGTTCAATTGATCATCTTCTAGTGCAATGTTCCTTCACTAAAGAAGTTTGGAAGGAAGCTCTGAATCTGACAAATAAAAAAGGAAACTGGATAGGAGAATCTGCAGTCATAAGTTTGGAGAACTGGCTAAAGGACAAGTCTTTAAAAGAACACAGGGCATTGCCCTGTATTGCATCACAGGCCCTCTGGTTGGCCAGGAACAAAATGACTCTTCAAAACAAGGAAACGTTACCTATCCAGGTCTTTTAGCAAATCAGCTATGCATATGAAGGAGTGTGGAAACCAGGTAAAGTGAAGGCTCCACAAATCTTTAAAAACCCAGAAAATGATAAATCTTATACATGTAGGGTTTTTGATGGACCATGTCAAGGATCCCCAAGAATATGTGGTGTGGAGGTTTCTTATTTCTGAAGGATAATCACAGTTTTACTTTTAAAGCTTCTCTGGTGGAAGGTACAAACAATAGAGCTGAGATCTATACACTATGGTTAATAATGAGATTAGCTCCTGAAAAAGGTATAAAGTAGTTGCAGAATCTGGGGAACTCTAAGTTAATTAGCAAATGGAAAAAACATGGAAAATCTGGTTTTATCCCTGATAATGGAATGAAATAGAGATCTTAAAGGAAATTTCTTGAAAATCTCCTCTCAGCGCATATATAGAGAACTAAATGTTAAAGCAGATGAATTAGCAAAAGAAATTTTAACTCTTCATCCTGGTTTTTTCAGAACAGAAGAAGCAGAGGACAGCACAGTCCATCCAGCATGTGAGAGGTCTATATATGCCTCACCTTCCAACTCCAAGAAGACCAAAAAAGTTAATTAAGAGAGCAAATCTTTGTTTATATATGTTTTATGAACTACCTGTTAATTTTCTGAAGACAACGTTTTGTTTGTTTTTTGGATCAAAAATGCCTGAAAAGACAAGATACAATGGAAGACTGTATGTAATAGGACAATATGGGGAACAGTTACCCTATTTTTGTTTTTCAATTCTCTTTTTCTGGACAGCAGAGAGACAAAGACCCTCAGAGTGCTCAAAGGCATATATTAATGTATATTCAGATTTCTGTGTGAAATATAAATTTACGACTTTTTTTCTTGGAAAAAAAATCAGTAATAAAAAATTATCTTCAAAAAGAAAAGTTCTTGAACTAACCATGAAAAGCGTATATAGAATATAATCCCAAGAATGTTTTGCAGGCATGGAATAAAAACTCCCATAAGTGTCCCCATCTTTGCACCTTTTGCCTACAAATATTGCCATCCAATATAAGATATAATATCAAGGAAGATAAAGTTACACATATTGATGTATAAATGAGATGACCAATAGTGGCACAGACAGAATAATATGACTGAAATTGTTTATTTTCCAAAAGAAAGAAAATATAAGTTTGAACTTTACACTTCAAATACTAGTATCCACACACATTCAAGCTACATTTCTTACTTTTTATGTATGGACCATACCTGTTAATTCGGGTTAAAATTTCAATGGTCCAAATATATGTACTCAAATAAATCTCACTCTTTAGAAGATCTGCTCTTATTATGTATATATCCCTAAAGAAAAGCAACAAGTTACTCCAAATTTCAAAGTAGGAAGTGGCTCTAAGATTTCTCCAAGATAGCCACTTCACCCAATAGTTCTAAGTTTCAACCTCACTTGGGCATCTGAGAATTTTTTGGGATGACATTTTAAAGAGAATGCAGTTTAATATCATTATTCAATGCTCAATAGTAAAGAGGTTCATTTGAGACGCACCAGTAGAGCCATCAGATCAATTAAGAGGAGAAAATCCCTCCAATAATTTTCCTCAAACTGTGTCAAATCTTTGCATTGGCATTCCTTTATGATGAATTCTAGAGCATGGGTTACACGAGAGCAGTAGAAACAATGACAAGAAGCTTGTATGAGTAGAATTCAAATCTGTCTAGAGTTAAGGGTTCTACTGGTGTTGAACTTAACTTTAATAAAGTTAATATCAGATTGAAAAACTTGAAGAATCAAATTGTTATAGAAGTATATCCAAGTGGATTGCTTGTTTGGTTGCCTTGATGAATGGTGTAAAAGAAAAACAAGACAAAAATCTTCAAGAAAAGCGATATGCCTATCAAACAGCATTTTTTTTATGAAGATGTAGAGAGTGCAAGAAAAGCCCCCAGTATTTTAATAATTTAATCTGGCAATGCAACAAAAATCTACTTTTGCTACAAGAATGGTCTCCCACATTTTCATAAACAAAATCAAAGGCTGTATCATATCCTGTTTGGATTAAAATTTGAGAATTCCCCTGCAAAGATTTTCTCCTTTAATTGTTGCCACTCTTGGTAAATTTAGCGCAAGACAAGAAGCAAATAATTTTAAAATTTGCACATACACGACAACAAGTAAAGACCCAAAGATGAGAGATGATTCATATTATTCAATATGTAAAAAAAAGATGCAGAAGATTTATGTCATGTAAGAGAAACGGACTTTGATGGAAACAACATTCCATTAATAAAAGCACGTGTGGCTTCAATGATTTCTCAAGTCAATTTATTTGATCACTAACTCAAAAGTACTATGCTATATAAAGCACATTAAAGTATGATCATTCTACTACCTATACTCTATCGCACTCCCTTTCTCATCATATGCAGAGTTAGCAGACTCACTACCTGTTAACCCCCACATTTGCCTATGCAAATGGAGGGTTAATATCCAGCTAGCTCTCATCGAGTTGGTAGTCAGAGACAGCTTTCATAGAGATCAGAGACAGATTTTCATAGAGATCAAAGACAGGTTTTCCAAGGATTAGAGTTCATTGCAGAGACAGGCATTTCAGTCATCAGTTTTGGCGAAAATTGCTATTTTTAGCAGTCTTCCTATTTTTTAGGAGCCAAAGTTCAGAGGTCCGCGTGTCAGAGCTGATCACATCTTTGGCATCCTTGCAAGCTCATGATGCCAATGAGCTTTTTTCCAAGTAACATATTTTTAGCAATTAGGGTTTCATGGCTTGTATGACGATTCCAAGCACATATTTTTAGCGATGCCTATTTTTAGGCATGCTATATTTGGCAGTGTTCTCTCACCAGTTCTCATCTCTTCTTTTCCTATTTTTTAGGACTTATTTTTAGCATGTCTATCTGTAGCAGTGCTATTATTAGCAGGTGGGGGTACCATGCAACGCGAAATATGGCAGCAGGTGAGGGCTCCATGTTTGATGGCATGTGGCAGTATCTTTTGAGCAAACCCTAGGCGCCTTAATCTTGAGAAAACCCTAGGTGCCTTATTGGATAAATTTGGCAATGAGATAAAACTGAGATTCGTGGATCAGTTCTATTTTCAGTGGATGACTCATCAGCTATTATTGGCAAGAGAGGGTGATTTTCTTGCATGAGGATTATATTATTAGACAGCCAGTTTATTTTTGGAAGGTTCACTTATCTTGAGTTGAGTCAACACTGCATGGAGGGCGCATGAGCTAAGATAATTTTGGAACAGTTCATCTTTAGTTTATTTTTACTTCAGTCAACACCACATGGAGAGTTTAGGAGGGAGCATGAGCTTGGCTAAATATGGAACAGGGTGACTCCCTCTTAGTGAGAGTTAGAGGTTTTCATGGCTATTAGGTGGCTAATTTTAGCAATTCTTATTATTTAGTACAGCCACTTAATCATGGAGGTGTTTTGCACGAGGAAGTCGCCTTATCTAGAGAGCTCAATAATCAATAACAAAAGGGCAAATGAGATCATTTCAAGAGAGTCTCTTAGTGAGCAGCTAGCAGCTTGTCTTCTCCATCTTCTCGTCTTCTCTTCTTGCTGCCTATACTTAGTACTATGCGTAGAGCTATATTATTGTGATCAATCTTTTATCCTGTCTTTATGATGCAGCCTATCCCTTGACTATTGCAAAGATAAAGTTTGACTATGCTATTTCTCTCATCTCTCTGAACTTGTTGGTGCAATATTATCTTTTTGTGCAGTGGTGTAGGTAGTATTCTTGCCTCTATTTTGGTTGTATGTATCATTTAGAGGGCATATTCTTCTCTATTTTCTTTCCATATTTTGCTATTGCAAACCGAAATTCTCTGGTATTCTTTAACTATCAAATTTCTTAGGTCTTTGGTTGCTTGCATGCATACCAAGGACCATTATTTATGTGCTGATTTGTCATACCAACATGTAGATTTTTTTAAGTGATTTTCAGAGCATGAACACTAGGGATGCCCCCCTGTGATTGGAAAAGAACCAATCTGAACAGAGAAGCAGTTAGCTAGTGACCTAGGGATGACTGCTTATCAGTTGTTACTCAATTTTCCTTGCTGCAGTAATTGTACTCAATGCTGTCCAGTAGTGCAGATTTGAGTGATAACACTACCCTAGGGTGGCAATCCAAGATCCTATGTAGATTGGATCTGGGGATTCACTGATCCGCACTAGATTCTCCAAGATCTGGTAGATTTTTCTACTAGATACATTTTCTGCTATTGGATCAGTTTTGTTGGACTACGATTGCCATTAGACCAAAACCCGCAAGCGTTAGTCTCAGCCACAATCACCGGAGTTAGGATCCATGAAAAGGAGCCTAACCCATGTTGCGAAACTCGCGGGAAGCACTGAACCCAATGTCCAACAATCTCCCCCCTAGCGTGTGTCGAGCAAGTTTCGAACTCAAGACCTGTCACTCTGATTCCATTTGTTGGACTACAATTGTCGTTGGACCAAAACCCATAGGCATTAGTCTCTGCCACAATCGTCGGAGTTAGAATCCACAAGAGGGGGTTAACCCATGTCACGAAACTCGCGGGAAGCGTTGAACCCAATGTCCAACAAGTTTTCGACAACAGAAACACCTGCAAGAAAAACAAAAAAAAAGAAAAAATATATAAATAAATAAATAAAGGAAGAAAATGAGGAGCTATTTTTGGTGGGAAAGGGGAGATGAGGGCCCCCATGGCCCCCCTACATCCAATGGGTCCTTGGGGAGGCTCGAGCCACCTGATTTTTTTGTTTTTCTTCTCACTCACTGTAAAAGCATTTTGAACCCTAACTCACCTCATTTTTTCACTTTCATGCTAGGAGAATAGCAAGTTTGGAGAGCATAATAGAAGTTTGGACGGTAGAACAACTTACAATGGACAGAGCTTAGAAGAGCTTAGTTGTGGGTGAGAGGGTCAAACATTTTTTTCAGGAAAAATAGTACTCAAAACCTTCATTTCTTCCACTTATTTCGATTGCTCTCCTATATTCTTCCCATGGCATCACGTTCATCATCTCAGAGAGGCTTTGACTATGGAGCTTGTGGTGGGGGAGAGGAGATGGTGAAGAAAATCAGCAAAAATATCTCATTAATTCTCCTCTCTAGAAGTATGTCACAAAAATATGCAATAAGGATAAGAACTAAGGTGAAAGTTGCTTATAGAATTGTAGCAAGTGCAAGGATACTTTTATGAGGCCATACACAGGATAAATCCCATTTTCTTCATAATCCTAACAATGGAGTTGATATTTGTAAGGATATCACACAAAAGAATGTGGCAAAATAAAAAAAGAAAAATGTTGATGCGCAATTAGCCGCAGCAAGTATACTCTAGCAGGATCAAGAAAGGGACATCAAGTTGCATTACTCATTGAAGAAGCCCAAAAGAGATTGAACACCAAACCTTTGGGAAGATTGTTTTACTTTGGCAGGAGGGAAGACACAAATAGTAGGGTTGTCCATTGCATATATGCAAGCAGGATTCCCTTCAATATAATTCAGTATTCTTATTGGGAAGACATGCTTAAAGCAGTGAAAGAAACTCCCAAGGGTTACTGTTAAGAAATAGAACAAGCAAGAAGAGAACTTGGCAAAAAAGGATTTAAGCCATATTCAACATTTGTATTGATCTCATGATATCAATTTATAGTACATGGATTTGACCACTTCTAGATCTAGATCTCACTGACAACTCATCAGTGGATAATGACAACACCTCATCAGTAGATAAGGATGACAACTCATAAGAATGTGGTCTCACACTTTGTGATTGTCTAGGGACTCACAATCTAACAATTACAAAGGGGCAAACCTTGAAATATTATGCACCACTTTTCTACAAAAGGAAAACTCTATTGTGGAGAGAGTATCAGAACCAATGCATTCCAATCGGAGTACCAATGGGGCCTTTGTTATTTCAAATGGTTAGACCTATCCAACCATTGATAAATTTAATAGCCATGTTTGCTTTGGATCCATACTTCTTGAGAGAAATAGATGCTTCAGGTGCAAAGAGGAGCATTGAATGGATTGTTGAGAGAATTACAAAAGCAATTCTAAATGTGGGCCCTTCAAACATAGTGCAAGTCATCATAGACAATGTAGGGCCGTGCAAAGAAATTAGTGCCATCATTGAGAATGGGTATGATCATAATTTTTAGACCCCTTGTGTGATCCATAGTTTGAATCTTTCTTTCAAACCTATTGTTGTTGAAGTTGAATGGATGAAATAACTTCGTGATGGACCAAAAGAAATATGGATATTTCTCACAAACCACCCAACATGCACAAGCAATGTATAGACAAATTTCCAAGCTCCAACTTCTAAAGGTTGGAGAAGCCATATTTGCTTCCTATGTCATGATTCAACACTTATGTGGCATGAAGATTGCTTTAACTTCTATGGTGGTTAGTTCACAATGGAAAACATGGAGACGGTTCAACAATGAAAAAACATTGCGCATCAGAACTATCATGTATAAGCAATGTATACATTGTTTTCCAAGCTCCAACTTCTAAAGGTTGGAGAAACCAAATTTGCTTCCCACTATGTCATTATTCAACTCTTATGTGGCATGAGGGCTACATCGTCTTCCATGGTGGTCAGTCCACAATGGCAGACATGGAGACAATCCTATTACCACACAATCTCACACCCAAATATGTAAAGTCCAACACCTAGGTGAAGACACGTGAAACTAGGAGGTTGCCCATTGTCACCTTACAAACATTTCACTTCACTTTAGACAAAGGGTGGACCTAAGTCAAGGGGGGATTTCCTATGGTTGCTAGGCTCACTTTGTGTAGTATGGAATGGGAGTAAAGGGGGCTTAGCAACAAAGACAACAAAAGGAAATTGGGAAAGCTTAAAAGGTTGGGGAGATGGATGAAAGGGATCCAGTGCCTTATTGATTGGACTATGGAGTTATGGATGCAATCTAAGAGGGCGTTCTAAAAAGAGTTAGGGGCTACAAATAGACAAGATGGCATTCTTTATAGCATGCCTAACTTAGTAAACAAGAGACTACACTGTGAGAAGGGAAGGGACTCACATTAGGAACTCCTCAACCAAACTAGACATAATTGAAGTTAAGCATTCACTCACCATAGGAGGTCTAGGGATTAAACCATATTCTCTGAAAGACAAGGGGAAAAATTTTGCCCACAATGGATGCATATGGATTTAAGTCATCCTCTTCAAGATAAAGTAATCCTAGATTTAGCTTTGTCACTCTCAACCTACAATCACAAGTATACTAGAGGTGTGCCTAGAACATTGCCACACATGATAAATTGTACAGGCATAAAACTACAACATCAAACAAATAATTTTACCTTACTCCATAAGCTTGGAGTGAGTTGCTCACAAGTTCCTTCATTCTATAATTTCCCAAGTAAAAAAAGGAGAGAGAAAACCTTTATATAGGTTTTAGCTCAACTGTCCTAGAATATTATGTTCATAAGAAAATATTAAAATATTTACAATAACCACCTAGGAGGGCGAATTAGGTCAAGAGCCCATAGAAAATGCTTGGATACAATGTTCTGGATGAGTGTAGTGTCACATGTCACCTTCCTCCATCTTCATCTTCATTTAAGGGAAAAATCTAAGTGACATTTGTCCTCCTCGTGTGCAAGGCTCTCTCCAAGAGACTACCTCAATCAAAAATGGAAATTGCTTAGTAAGTGAGGTAAGGTGAATCACCAGATCAGATCCATGGAAATCCTTCCGACCCATTTCAGAGGAGCCTAGGGCACTCAGTTTGAGACCCTTATCAGCCGATTCTGGCGGGGGAATAACTAGGCAGCAGTTTCCAGCAACAGAGGGGGCGCATTTCCCCAAGGGGATCTGTCCAGGGTCCAAACATATCAGCAGAGGGTCGATTGTCAGTCTGTCAGTCACCAAGACTGAGTGAGAGAGCAGGGCGCACCGTTTGAGAAAGTTTCAACGCAGATCCAAAGAGTTTAGCCACCAGGGCGAACTTTCCATTCTTGCAGCAGTTGTCGTATGAGTTGTCGTAGCTTGCAGCAGATCCTACAGCTCATCCATTGACCCAGCAGCATTTACCAAGTATTATTGTTTTAGTTTGCTTATTGTATTCCAGCTAAGATCCTTTTGTCACTGATCTAGCCGAGGGATTTATTTTATTCAGCCGCATACGGCATTGTAAATCGCGGAAATATCATAATATATGGTTTGCAGTCTTTTGTCTCATTTACTATCTATATGCTCATTTATATGTTGTAAACACTTAATTATCTACACACACATGCGAAAAACACCAAGCATGTAGAAACCTGCAGCTTAAAGGCATCTTGAAACCCCCAGTGTATCAGATCAAACAACAAACATATCAGATTAGCAGCGTTTCCTAGACTAGCCGAATCTAGGATATTACACCCCCCCTTTAGGTGCAGCTACCTGAAGCTTAACACCTAAATCCTTAGCCACCACTAGTTGCTCAGTAAATTTGAATTCAAGAGAAGTGCGGAAAAGTCCAACTTCCTCATCAATAACAACATTGCTATTGAATCTCACCTTATTGTTGTCAATATCAACCAACCTGTAGCCTTCACGATTGTCACTATACCCTATGATCATCATCATTTTGCTCTTTGGATCTTATTTGGTTCTCTTTTCATCTAGAATCTAAGTGTAGTAAGTAGAACCAAAGACTTTAAGATGGTTGACATTGGGCTCTCTTTCAGACCATGCTTCCTCTAGAATCTTTTGCTTCACCACCATCATTGGAGATCTATTCAGCAAGTATACTATTGTGAACACTGCCTCAACCCAAAACCTGTTTGGAATACACTTGTTTTGAATCATACACCTGGCCATCTTTGTGATAGTGCGGTTCTGCCTCTCAACCACTCCAATATTGTTAGAATATTAGGGTAAGTTGAAAACAGCAGTCACTTTTAAATTTCAAAGCAAAGATACTTTAGATCTAAAGCATAGACAGCATATAGGTCAATAGAAAACAGTGACAGTATAAGAAAACAAGGCTGAATAGACAAAGCTCATCCAATACTAGTAAACTCAAAAAATGAGATACAAAACTCAGATCCCAAACTGTGATATTAAAACTCTTTAAATATATAACAGCAGTTCTCTAACAGTAGATCTACAACAGATCTCTAAATGATTCTTAAAGCAAAACAGAGATGCAAAGACTCTTCCAAGTATAACAGCAGATCTATATTTCAATTCTGAAACAAACAGTATTGCAAACCTTGTGAGATCTATGTTTCAATTAAAACCAAAGCGGTGTGCAAAACCTTTCAAGTGTAATGACTGAATTCAAGCGATGATATAAGGCTTCCCTTTCTAGCCTTGGATTTAAATAGCAAACAAAGATGATCACTTAGATTCTAGTAACCTAGATCTGAACTTTCAGAATAAACAAATTAGAAACATACATACAGCACCAACTTTACAGAGATGAGTACCACCACAATGAAATGAGTCTGAGAGTGTTATACTTTCGATTAAAGAGTTGATTCGGATCTATTTAAGAATCTTTTTATATAGCGTTGAAGGATCTTTCAATACCCACCCTGATTGGGTGGGTGGAATCAAAACACTACAACCCTTAAGGAGAAACCCATTTTGAATGGATAAAGGGCATTACAGTGAGGCTTCGGGAATCCACCCACAATGAGCGAGCAGCACCTCCCTCCAGCGTGGCACCTTCCGCAGTGGTGGCACCTCCAGAGGCGGTAATTGCCCCTCCCGCAGGCGGTGAGTACCCTCCAAGAGTCTGGCGGCACCTTTCCAGCGGTGGCACCCCTCTCAACATAAAGCGACAAATGAGGAATGTGACTTCGGTTAAAACCGGCCGAGGAAAGAGATGGGGCGGCAACTAACTCCTTCACCAAGCAGGGTGCAAACGCCGATCATTGGCTAATTTGAGGAATTGTTTATGCAAGGAAGCTCCGCTACAACAATAGAAGGAGTAATAAAGTGGCCAGGTACAGAATTAGAGTAGAGATTATGCCCAAATAGTAGTTTAAGGCCAAGGGTTAGAGACTGGGTTAGAGGTCAGTTTTAAGATGTAAAAGTCACATGTTTAAATTCAAAATTTAATCATGTGACAAAGTTCATAACCCAAAAATAAAACAAAATCCACCATGTATAAAATTTGAGGGGGTTTACAAAGAGAAGCCCACATATATGAGGGTAACAAAGGCCATGGCAAATAACCGAAGGCCACAACAAGAGATTTGAGGGTTTACAAAATATAACCAATTAAACAATTAATAACGGTGGCATTACTCCATTCCTTCAAAATCCTTAATTTGAGACTTTATTGCTATCATCCTTGCATCACGGGACTTTAGCCCTCTTGTAGTTATATGTCAACTAACTTCAAGGAAGGTCATGTACCATCAAGTTTTACACCAAGGTCGGAGACCAAGGATCAACCCCATTTGACACTTGACTTGCAAGACCTGAATCCCGGGGCCCTAGAACCTATCTGGTCTTTAAATGCTTAGTCCCAGTGAGACTTGCATACCAGACATAGTTACCTGAAGCTGGGTCAGGGCCCTAGAATATCTAGAGGGTCTTCAAATACTTAGTCCCGGTCAGACTCTCAATACCAGACGCCCATTTACCCTGAATTGATCGAAATTTCCATTTATATCTAGGGTCTTCGTGCAATTCTGATCAGGAACTTCCATCACTCAGGCTGGGTACCACAGTACGCGATGGGGCCCTAGAAGATATCTGGGGTCTTTCCAAGTCACTTGAGTCCGGGCAGGAGACTCATCTGGAGACGCGGGTGCCACCTGGACCAGGTCGGGGGCCCACAGGCCATCTATAGGGTGCACAAATGCCAATTCCCGGACCGAGACTTCCCGTGCTCGGGCGTGGGGCACCTGGTGGGGCCTAGAGTGCTATCCCTGGGTCTTTGGTAGCAGTGCAGTTCCGGGGCTCTCATGCCAGGCGTTTGCAGACCAGTCCGGGGGGCCCTGTTTGTTTATCACAGGTCTTTATCAATTAGTCCCAGGACCACATACCCGGTACGGCGAGAATTTCAGGTCCTAGGGTCAGCACGCCCATCCTCAGGAGAATGGATTTCTCATTCTTGTAGACGAAATACTTCTTATGGAGTGCCGGGTGTAGTCCCAAGGTATCTTTTTTGATCCATGTTTTTAAAGTTCTTGAATTCTTGGAACAAAGATTAGCCACCATTGTGGGACCCCTAAAAGGGGTAATGCTGACCTAGCCTCTTACTTTCCTCACGAGACTTTGAACTTATAAGAATTAGATTAACACTTTAGATTTCAATTTCAAAATACTTACATTTCCCTCCCCATAATCATCCAAAAAGAAGGAAATACCTGGCATCGATGATTGATGTTGTGTTTATTGGTCCACAAGTATCTCCCTTAGACTAGTTGGAAGGACCTTTGCTCACATATCCTTCATCAAGGTAAGCTTTCTACATTTGCTTCCCCTCCACAATGGCATGACTCCTGGATCTCTCTGAATGACGCCCTAGACATTTGTCTAGGGTCTTTATCAATTTGGTCCCAGACCACATACCCCAGGAGTGCACTGGGGGCCCTAGATCTTGTCTAGGGTCTTAGCCATCCTCCAGGAGAATGGTTCTCGCTGCTGCATGTAAATTTAACAAATATGCTATGGAGTGTAAGGTGTAGTTAATTGTCTTTTGATCCCATGTTTAGCACAAAAGTTATTGAATTCTTTGGAACAAAATTCGCCACCATTATCAGACCTAAAAGAGGTAATGTGACAACCTAACTCTTTTTCTACTGAGGCTTTGAACTTATGAAATTCGTTAAACACTTTAGATTTCAATTTCAAAAAATACACCCACATTTTCCTACTGTAATCATCAACAAACAGAGGGAAATACCTGGCATCGATGATTGATGTTGTGTTTATTGGTCCACAAATGTCCACATGAACTAGTTGAAGGACACTTTGTGCTCTCCACACTTATCCTTCATCAAATGGCACTCTGTGTTGCTTCCCTCCCTGGCAAGCGCCGCAAACTCCCTGGATCTACTACTGAATGACCGGAAGTCCATCTACCAAATTCTCTCATGCCAATTGAGAGAGGTAGGCCAAGTTGAAGTGCCCATACCTCTGATGCCATAGTGTACTAATATCTTATGCGCTCTTTCCTGCTAGTGCATGCTCTTTGACCTGTCTAATATCCACCAATCTAAACAATCCATGGTCCTCGACACTGAGAGCAATTGTTTTCTTGGTCTGCTTGTCAACTATGTAGCACTTGTGATTGATAAATTGACATCTAGTTGGGGGCATGCTTTTACATTCTCAAAAGACCAAGAATTAATCTTAATATGAGAAAAAAAGGTATTTATTTTTATACGCAAATAGAGATGATTTTAATGTTATAAAGAACATAAAATAGCATCTTAAAAGGGCCATCCTGCAGTAGTTAAGCAAACCACCCTACATATACTCTTAAGTTGACCTACATTATAAAAGAAACACCATTGAATATTGATTGTACAAAAATAAATGCCACATTAATAGACCACCATGCTATCAACCACAAGCAAGGACAAAGATAGCAAACCATCAATATACTTTAACAATTGCACAATAGGTTTCTGAGCAAAGAACTCACACTAATCCCACAATTAGAAGAGAAGAAGTACTAGACTACAAAGTAAACTCATGTTGAGATTATGAGAAATCTTCACTTAAGGTCATGTCCCGGCCCATTACTTGGTGTATTGAGGGATTTAAAATTTTAATGAACCCACATATGGATAAATTACCCACTTTATTATTTATCACTAGGTCGACCTAGTCACCTTCTTTGGGTTAGCACCCCAACCCTAGAAAGATGTGTAATAAATACACACACTCCTCATTTGTAAAATACATTCATTCATTAATTTATTTGATCAAGTGATAATAGCCTAAGCACACCTCTGAAATTCCACTCTACTTGTGGATGACTGTTCTTTGTTATCAAGTTGATCTTTCCTTCTTGAAGTGACATTATGGTATGCTTTCATATCAGTTATGATAAGCATTAAATGCTGTTACAAAGCTGCTGTTTTTTATTTGCTTGGATTAAGGTTTTGTTGAAGAGTTCACCATAGATCTTCTATATCTTGTGATTTCAACATGATATCAAAGCCAACATGGACTCTTCTTCCTCTATTCAACGATTTTTGGGTCTCAACAAGGATTTCCAGTGCTGTTTTTAAGGGTTGTTTCAGGTCCTAAACTAAAGTTTCAGCCCTGAATTCTTCGATCGCAACAGAATTCTCAGATTTTTCTACCCTCTCTACCACCAGTGCCCTCCATTTTTTTGGTGTTTTTTGGGTTCTCCCAGCAAATTTGAGGGATATACTTTGTCATTCAGTTCTCTTCTAAGGCAGTGCACCTTATCTATCCTTTTTTTGGGCCAAAAATCACTGTTGTTTCTTTGGAACAGCTGGTATCAAGAGTGTTTCATGTCCTTCGGGGTTATTTCTGAGTTTTTTTTGTGGTATTATCATTGCAGAATCAGGACTTCAAAATTATTTCTTCTTTATGAGCTTCTAGGCAGGCCCACCTTTCACATTTTGATCTGAAGGATGTTTTGGCAGCAATTGTTTTTGGATCGCATCTTATTCAGGGTTTCAAACCCTTCATATTTCTTTCTTGGGTCTATATAGGGGATTCCTTAACCCTAATGGCCTCAAAATGTTTCACTGCCCTAATCAATGGGGCTGTTTACTCTTGGGCAGATCGAATTCAGGAGCTTTCTATAAGCAAAGTACGTCATATGGAGAGTCATCTCCAAATCTTGCATAGTTTATCTTCCAAGGATTGATGGACTTGCAAAAGTAACAACCTATGGCAGAAATCTTCTAGATGATGTTGCTAACACAATTTTCAGTTATAGATCCAAAGGATCTGTCCCACTTTACTCTATTAATGACTCTATGGATAAATCTTGTCTTCTCTCAGTGGATCAACTTGTTTGTGTGGATCCTTGTCTTCCACACTATGATATTTGTCCTTATTGGACATACTATATGCAGGATCATTCAATGTTTCACATGGATCTTGCCTTCTTTCCACATTATGATGTTGGTCCATTTTGGATGCATTTCCCGTGGAAGCTTCAGTGTCATCGACATATTGTGCTCCTTGGTGCTCCTTCAATTGACCACCTTACTCCAGTGGTTCCTTCTTTCAAATATATGCCAAAAGACCCCTTTTCCCAGTTGTGGAACTATTACCCCCCTTTCTCACCTAGGGGTAACTAGAAGAGATCATGTCTCATGACCCACAATGAAGACATGATCCCGATGATGATCAGCAGTATCCACAGCCAGCAACCCCCCAAATGCCTCATTGCTCAGCATAGCTCATCACCCTTAATCAGCATGATTCATTGGACGATCGTAGTCCAGCACATTATGAGGTACATTAGTCCTTGTGTCATATAAAGTGTCATATTTAATGCATTTGACATGTTAGTGAGGATCATGGATTGAAGTTGAATAATGAATCATAAGCTCAGAAGTTATGCTCTTTGCCTTGTTTCACCTTGGTGGCCATCTTTAATATCCTAGTCCCATGTTGTCACTCTTGGGGAATAGGGGTACTACTGGGAGGGCTTGATAAGGGTAACCTACCGTTCCCCCCCATACTTAACACTTTCCATCCTAGGGCCTTCTGTGGTGTAACAAACTTCGGTATGGCTATTTAATATTACATGTACACCAAAAAGGCACGTGGTTCATTCTCCTATGAGAAGTAGGGCTAGAATGTCGAGGTTGATGCAGCGGTTGTAAAAACAAAGAAAGAATGTTATAAAGGAAAGAAAGAAATGTGGGATAATGAATGGCCAACTTTAAAAACCAAAGGCCAGCTTGAGCTCTACTCCCTCGCAATGAGCCGATCACCCCTGGTCCTAATGCATTGAATGCCTATCAAATCAAAGGACTTGATCCTAGCAAGAAAATAAAGAATTAAGTGCTTGAAACCTAAAAAGGGGATTTGCAATGCATAAAATGAATATCAAAAGGCAAGAAAGGGGTTTTGAATACACACACTGTCGAGGAAAAGGTATCTCACGCAGCAAGCACTCCCTCTACAAAGGCACTCATGGAGATGGACCAAGCACAGTACCTTTCAAGTTAATGACTCCATCACCACAAAGTCATCCCAACACCTTTTCATTCACCATACTTACACTTAGATAGTTTTCCTGAGAAATATCCCTCTACCTGGGTATTGGCACAGCACAACTAATTGTTGAAATAATGTAACTGCGAAGAGCATTCTTATTATTATTGTTATTTTATTATTAAGATTAATCCCCATTGTGGATTAATCATGTCGGTAATTGTATAAGGACCAAATCCCCTTTTGCGGATTGGTCATCGGACAATTAT
>SNQJ01S0001090.1:539590-590420 GCA_010110895.2 Picea sitchensis
CAGGACAAGTATGGCTGAGAAGAAGAAAAGATGGGCCCTCAAGGGCCATGCTCAAGTCAATCTGCTCTCGCACTCCATGTCTAGGACCATGTGGGCCTCGAGACATGATCTCCTAGTTATCCCTAGATATCGGGGATAACAGTGCCTTGAGACCATCCCCGGCCTTCACCTTCTGTTGCCCTCCTCCATTCCCATTTTAGATGGTGAAGATGGTGGATTTTAGGTGTCCTAGTTGGTCTAGTATATTGTTATGACTTAAGACTAAGTTTTAAAATGTGTTGAGAGTGTTTTAGATGAGTTTTAGGTGCCCAAAAATAGTGACTTATGCCCAAAACCGAAATTTATCCAGCATATGAAAGTGTGTTTGCAGATTATGAAAATGAAGCAAGATAACACATCTAAAGCATGAAAAGGTAAGCTGAAAATTAAATATCTATTCCATCATCATCCACTTAACCATGTATGTGTAAAACTTGAAAGAAATAAGTGAAATGAAAGACAAGAACAGCTTGTCAAAAAATAACAGAAAATTGCCTTAGGTTATGATCATTCATCCATATAAGTTAATACATTGAAGATAGCATCCTTAAAGATTGAAATACTTGCAGAAAAGAAAACTAAGCCCTACACCATATCAATGTTCCACATATGTTTTAGATTGATGAATGTCAAATGCCTTAAAAGATGAGTGAATTGCAAATACAAAGATTACTTCCCAAGCATTTTAAACCATGAGATATTGCACCTAAAGCATATGTTAAAAACTTGGTGAAAAACTAGAAATAGATTATGCCTTGAGGGCTTAAGCTAAGATAAAAGACGTGTGATGCCTACTCTAGAAGATTTCAATCACATGAGCACATAATAATCATCAACACATATTTACCATCCAACCATACGATATGGGGATGTCTCTCCCAAGGTGTAGGTGAGTTATTAAGAAAAACTTGAAATATATTGCAAACCACACACAATCGCACAAGGTGGAAGCAAGCCTACCAATGTTGTACCAAAGAGGGTTGGAAAGAAAAACTAAACAATTATTAAGACATTCCTAGCCACACAACTTTGTCCTAATGACAAGTGGGGCAAAAGAATAACAAATAATGAAATTAACTAAGTCCTAGCCAAACGATATTGGGAGGTTGGTTGAGCCAATCTCTCTCCCAAGGTGTAGGCAACAAGCTAACTTGCAAAGACGATTTACAATAGATGAAATAAGAACAAGAGAATGCAAGCCTCAAGGGAACTTCTCGAGGGCTTGCTACAATGCTAAAAATGAGTGGAGGAAAGAGGAAAATCGTTACCCACTCAAAGAAGGTTGTTTTGGAGTGTTGTACGGGTGAATTCGGACAGTATATCCCCTTGTTCCTGGTAAGAATCTGTAAAAACCAGCAAGCTAATGCTTGCTGGAAATGTTGCACAACACAAAAATGTTACGAAAAATTTATGTTTTTTAGGCAGAAATTTTTCACATAAAATCTCCATGTAAAAATGAAATTATGTGACCTATCTAAGATGATTATCTACAAATACCCCTAACAAAAACCCAAGGACCTAGTTTTTACAATAATTGCTCAAAAACAATTAATTAGTTAAATAATTAAACTTCCAGCCTTAGGAAAATTTAATTAATTTAATTAATTAAAAAAAACCTATCTAGACTCGACAGAATTCCGCGAAACTTTCTAAAATGTCTTACATGGTCATTTACATCATTCCTAAACAATAGCTACCAAAAGATGAGACCATTAGAACGCCCTTCACCACTTTGGAGGAATTATTGCAGGTGTGAGGGAAAAACTCAAGGGAAATTAATAAGGCCGAAAAGCCCAATTAATAACCTGAGGATAAAAAACCCTCGGTGAAAGGAACTCTCCCAATGAAAACATCCCAAGGTACCTCACCTAACTATGATCCATGTAGACCTATTACATTATTAACCCACGCAGGGGTGCAGAAATTTCGTTTACAAAAATTTGTGCTGGAGGCATAAATCGCCCAGTAGAACCAAACTGTCTTCAACATATTAGCATCTGATGATGCATCTCTTCATGGCACATGGATTTGACCCCCTAGTTGGATAGGCGGTCAACACCACCTAGCCACCACTTCAACAAGTCATCCCCCCTAGGGAAGTTGCTCCCCCCTCCTTGAGGAAACTTTAGAAAATGAAAAATAAAGTGGATGGGGCCCTACTCTCTCTAAGTGCGCCCTCCTTGAGCCTCCACCTCACCCATTTGACTTTTCAAATGCTTGACAACTCATCCTCCACTAGCTACCAAAACCCTTAACCCTAAGAAGTGCGCCCCCCTCCTTGAGATTCTCATTATTGCTTAGTGGTTGACACTTGAAGAAGATCCAAGAGGGGTAGCTCTTGCCTCCCAAGTATAAATAAATGCCCTCCTCTCCTCATTTCTCATCTATTCTTTTGTTACTATTATTATGCTCAAATTTCTCCCATCTCTCCCATCTTTCTCTCTTTCCCATTCTTGCTCACATTTTTTGGAGAGAAGCTTGTTGCAAGTATTTGCAGCAACCTTCTACTTTGATTAATAGAAGAAAGCTTTGGAGGCCATTGATGTGTGGAGAGTACTCTTTGTACATCATTTCTTGGAGGTGACTTGGTATTGTTTCTTGTGTATGCATTTTACTAGTTTAGAGTATAGATCCCAAGCAAAGTCTTTTGCTTGGGTAGGTTTGCAATAGTCTTATTGTAAATCTAGATGAGTAGAATTTAGTTTTGCAAAGTATTTTGTGATATCTAACATCTCTACTCACTCCTTTGCTCTATCTTGTAGCTTGCTCACATTATTTGCAGGTCACTTCTAGTGTTGGAAGAGCTATTTTCAGATTTGGAAATTAATTGTTTCCAACCATTTTCACCTCCATATTTTTCTGCAATTTATTTCTGCAACTTTCCTTTATTTTTTCGGGCATACTAACATCTAGAATAGGTCTTTTAAATCTCATTTACTTGCTATAATTTTCTGCAGAAAATTCTTGTGTTAACAACAGAAATTTTCTTAAGTTTGTGTCACGTGTGCAGCATTTCCAACAATGCTTTTGCTTATTGGTTTTTTGCAGGTTAGTGACCAAAGAGGTGATCAAAAGGCCATTTGGGGCCACTACAAGCAAAGAATCAACCTCCCAAGATTGGGTAACAAGTACCCACCTCTCCTCTTTCTATTCCTTCATTGTAAGCAAGCCCAAGGGAGTCCCAAGGGCTTGCACTTCTAAATCATTGTAAATTTTCTGCATTTTATTTTTAAGTTTTGCCTACACCTTGAAGAGAGTTTGGCAAAGCCAACGATCCAAAAACGTAAGGCTAGGATCTTAGTATTTATTTTTTCAGCATTGTTATTTTATTGTTTGCCCCACTTGTCATTAGGACAAGGTTGTGTGACTAGGATTTCCTTTCAAGTTTTTACTTTCAAGCATTCTATTTTCATTCACCCACTTGTGCACAAAACCGGAAGGCTTTATCCTCCACCTTGTGCACTTGTTGTGGTTATTTAGTTTAGATTTACTTTTCAAGTCTTTTATTTTTCTTGTTTGCCTACACCTTGGAGAGAGTTTGGCAAATCCAACCATCCAAAATCGTAAGGCTAGGTTCATATTATGTTTATTGCTTCTATGTTTCATGCTTAAATGGTTTAAATCTCTAGATCTAGAAGTAATCACATGGTATTTGCTTAAGCCCATGTTATGAACATAAATATACATATAAATAAATATTCATAACATAATAATTAATTAATAAATAATAACTATTAATAATGAAAGGACATGTCTTAAATGACATGACTATTGGTTAAGGGCACCCCTGCGTGGGTATATAAACGAGCCCTCATTCTCAATTGTAATCATCTCATCTATTCATATATTATTTACAGTCCTACATGGATTACTTTATTATATTCCAAGGTATTTTGGATAATTCTTGTGTGAGCGAACTTTGTTCGTCTCATTTGGTATCAAAGCCTTCGTTTTTCTGATCTCGACCTTTGGCTAGTCTCTTTATCAAACCTTGTCTAAACCGGTTTTTCGTCAACCATACTTCATTCAGAGTTTCTCTAATTGTTCTTGGTCTTTGATCAAATCAAGCTTTTAGCCACATATCTGGTCTTTGACCACAACCTGGCCCTTGACCACGCACCCAAGAATTTAATTAAAAATAAAAAATAAAAAGATATTCCATACATTCGAGAAAGAAAAAAAATAATAAAAAAAAAATCAGAATCAGTGTACTGCAAGTTCGAAGAGAACCAGAAATCAAGAAAAATCAAAGAAATAAAAAGAAAATCTTTGATCAAATTTATTCGATAGCAAGTGTAAAATCACGCATTGGTCTATTTGCGTTGGATTTAAACCTAACCAGGGTCATTGTGTGCTCATACAATA
Organism: Picea sitchensis; assembly: GCA_010110895.2. Taxonomy (NCBI): domain Eukaryota; kingdom Viridiplantae; phylum Streptophyta; class Pinopsida; order Pinales; family Pinaceae; genus Picea; species Picea sitchensis. Next base: position 543,995 of record SNQJ01S0001090.1, read on the forward strand.
GTAAAACCACCCGTTGTCCATACTGTATAAACTGTCGTGACAAAAAAATTTGCTAACAGAATCGCTGGTTATTATAATCATAAATTGACCATCACGGTGAAAATTATTTGCCTCTTGGTGGCCCAATTTCATAAGGTAGCGAACTTCACGGTTGGGAAAAAGTCACGAAGGAAAGAATCACCGCCATTTAACAAATAAAAAAATTGTTCCCTTATCTGTCTAAACACCAAATTGAAGATATCGGGGCATTGGCTCTATTTGCCCGAAGCCACCTGCAAACCGAATTATCGAGGTCGTCATTTATAGCCGCCTTGAAGAGTATTGAGGTGCTGCAAATTGAGGTGTTGCAAATTGATTAACTTCTAAATCAAAGGACTCGAAAGTCGCGACCTCTTCAAGCACCCGATGGTTTACCATTACGTCGTTCGGATTACCATTACAAGGGTTAAGTCGACAATTGAGTCGGTCGCCTCCAATTCAGTTAACAAAATCGAAGATTTTTTAAAACGGACGATAATACAACAGCAATCGAACCTCCAGATATTAGGGTACAGGCAGAAGATTCTCTGCGTTTTGGTTAAATTTGTCATCACCAGTCATGACCAATTGAAGGAAATAAAAGATTCCATACACAAAGGCAACAGCATTGCAAAAAGATATTGTCCCTAGGAGACAGACGAGTTACGAAGATTCTAGCGGCGTAATATTAAATGTTGCCTATGCTGTAAAAGTGGACGAATCTATTGGCTGCTTGTACATGGTATGTACGGTGGACTGGCAAAAGAAGACAACGCTATAATAGGGCAAAGGAATTTTTAAAATTATAATCGTCTAAGTCATAAAGACGTGAGAGGACATGCCCTTCTATATCACCGCGAATCAGAATTTTTACTGTTAAGAATCACACATTTTATAATTTTATAATATAAAAGACAAAAAGCAAAAGTGAAACATTCTATCGGATTATTAAAGGTGCACTTATAAAGAGAAAAGAGTACTTTTAAGGGTTAAAAAACAAATCAGAAAGTTTAATTCAAGTATTTAAGTGAAAAGTATTTAATAAAGATAATATTAAATCCTTTTTAATATAAAAGTGATATTAAATAATTTACATAAGGTATTTTACTATAAGTACACAATTACAAGGTATTCAAAGGTTATATGTAAAAGAAAAAGGGTACATTTCAAATATTATATTGATACCCTAAACCATTACCAAAGGAGATATAAAGTTGTCACAACAAGTATTAAGAAATTATTTATTATGGAAGAATATCAAGATAATTCAGAAATACAATCACGAATATTGGAAGGAGAACTAGGACATTATAAAGTGAGTAGTAAAAAATTACAGTTTGAAATTGAGAAGGAAAAATATTTTAATGGGTTAACACAGAAAGATAATCATTACTTCAAAAGGCATATTAGGAACTCATTGCAAAATGAAGAACTAAAGACGAAGACAAAAATGGACCAAGATTTACTAAAACGAGATGAAAAAATATTACGATTAAAAATCATAAAATCAAAATTTACTAGTACGATTAAAAAATCATAATCAAAATTTACTAGTTAAAATCAGAAAGTTAAAAGACAAGAAGCAAGGGAATACAAATTCAGAACAAGAAAATCAAGGTCTCAAGGAGAAATCAACTGAAAAGGAGGAAGAAATCTCATGCCTAGGATGTGGCCTTGTTTGCCTCACTTATTGAGCACCCAGCAATCCTTTTGGTATAAGCGTGGAGAGTTCTTGGGAAGTCACTTAGTTTAGGATTCATACTCTCACTTATAATTTAACTAATCCAAATTAATCCACCACAACCTTGGGCAACTTTCATTGGTCAATCTTTTATGGTTCATGCTTAAGTAATCTTGCAAGCACTTTTCAATTTTATTTACTTTCATGCAAGTTTATTTTAGCTCTTGTGGATGTTAACTAAGTGAACTAGAGTTGTGCACTTGCCCTTGGAGGCTTCATTTGAGCATCTTCATTTAAATTTTAAGTTGTGTTTTGGTCCATTGGCTCAACCCCCTTGAAGTTGCACATCCTTTGGAGGCAACTTCATTGCTTGGGTTTGTTGTTGTGTATGCCATTGAAACAAACCCTTAGAGTTGCGCATCTTGTGGAGGCACTCTATGTTTGGGTTTGTTGGCTTGATGTGTTGTTGTGATCTTTCCCGTTGAGCAATCTCTCTTTTACCTGCACATTCAAGTATTTCAAGTTAGATGCAAGTTAGTGCTTTGTATTTTGCTTTGTCCATATTTGTATAATTGTATCTTTTGTATCTTTTGTATCTTTGTTGTATCTCTTAGTTATTCTTTTCATATTAACTTTGTAGATAGTTGTTTACTTCATTCTTTTGTATCTAGTTCTATTGTAAATCTTGCAAAGTAGTTTCCTTTGTAATCTTGTTGTAATCTTTGGAGATTCTAAACTCTTTAGCTTTAGTCGACCCCTTGCCCAACCTTAGGCACTAGTCTTAGTTGACTTAGGAAAGGGGTTGCTTTTGCATTTGAATCTTGCACTTTGCATTGTTGTTTTTCATATAGGCTAGATCCCCCAACCTTTAATCAATTAAAATCAATTCTTAGAACACCTTAATCACTCACATAGTAACTAGGGTCTACCCCCCTTGGCTTCCCTAGGAGTAAGCCTAGACGGAAAAATTTCAAGTCGAGGTGACAGTGGGTTTGAACTTAGGCATTGTGCCTCCTAGGACACACTAAATGGATTGGACTTAGTCCACGTTAGCAAGTGTGTATAAGGACGACAACAGGGTGATGAGACATGACCTTTTATGTTGCTTGCACCCTTTCATGGAGAGATGTGCCCCTTGGAGGCACCTTTTCACCTTTAGAGGCTGACATCGTAGCCTTTGGAGGCTTCTACACCACACGTGTCACCTTTTGATGAGACGTATTGCTATATTTTCATTGTATCTTTTCATTATAGGCTATTTGAGGGGTCGGCCTTGACCTATCCCACTTGTATCATAGATTACTTGTATTTTGTGGGACTTTAAGGGGATATAGTGCTAGGTTTGCCTCATTAAAAGAGGCTAGCGCTACCTCATAGCCAAATCATAACTCACCACTTGTGAGAACATCACTACTTGTCTTTTCTTCTCTCTTTTTCGCTATGAGTACTTGTGCGCACTTTTGGAAGGATAGTCTTGTAGATGCTTTCTCTTGTTTTGGTGGATGATCTTTGAGCTAGGGTTTCCTCATGCATAGCGACTTGGCTTAGTAAGTGCTTTTCTTCAAGTTTAAATGCTTGTTCATGGTATATTACTGTGGATGTTCTATTAGATAGTTAATTGTTGCATGTTACCTTGTATGTTATCCCCAGAAACCCTAGAAGGGATTAAGATTGTTTATCCCCCTCCCTATTTTCATTCATCTTAATTTGTTGAAGCATCTAAGACCTAGTCTAGGGGTTAAGATTGTTTATCACCCTAGGGTTTGTCTTTGTCAATTCAAGACCTAGGCTTTATGAGGGTACAGGCCTTAGGGTTTGACCGAGTTCGCTTAGATTTTTCAAGCTAGACACTATCGAAGAAGAAAATGGCACTAGGGTTTATGAGGGTATAAACCATAGGGTTAGTTTCTTTGAGGTTTGATCCTAGACCTATGAGGGTATAGTCCTAGGGTTTCAAATCTCTTGGTCTTCTTGGCTATCTAACTTCCAATTTAAGGTGTTGCTTGACTCCATTTGCCCAAAGAAGGAAAATGGCACTAGTCTTTTGCTTACAAATGATACAAAACCTTAATAAACTCTCTCTCAAAAGCAACTTGTAGGTTAGATACTTTGTTGTTGTTATAAAAGTTTGCTACAGCCATTAGGGCTTAAGCATATTGCTGATAATTAACATAATTCAATGCTCTTAACCTCATGCAATCATTGGTGGATGGCCTGTAACTTGTAAGTGTTCTCATTGTTATTAGTTATCTTTTCAGACATTTTATTGATAATTTAGAGCTGATACACTATTGCTGTTGTAAATTATTATATTGCTGAAGCACATTGTCTTTACTACAAGTTTTATGACAGCAGCCTTTCCTCTTTGATAGCTAGTGTTCCGGGGCTTATTTCTCCTCTCATAGACTTCGTATTTATCATTGAATGCATTGGAATACATCACATACGATCAATTACCTTGTCTAAACTCATCCTAACCTTCCCCTTTCCTAGACCTAGCCTATCTCTTTAAGTGACCAAGATAGGGAGTCATAGACTTGCCTTTAACTTGCTATAGAATCCCTTGAGATCACAAGGGAAGCCTCCCTTGTGTTGGACTCTTATCCATCACTAAAACGAGGGAAGTACTTGTCTAGGTGACAATGGCAATTACTTCCAATTGTTACGCAAGCTTAGCTTCTTGTGAAGGCTTTACACAAGAGATAGATTTTGTGATAAAAGGAACCATGTTGGTATTGGTACTACGGTGTTTTTGGGAGGTTATATCTTTAGATGGCCTGCGTTTAGCATTAAGGGAGGTGTTGACGTCCTAATGCACACTTGCAGACGTGAGCTAAGTCCTGCTCACTTAGTGTGCCCTCGGAGACACAATGTCTAAGCTTCTGCCCACACTGTCACCTTGACAGGAGCTTCTTCCGTCTAGGCTTACTCCTAGGGAAGCCAAGGGGGGTAGTCCCTAAGTTACTAAGTTAGTTTTAATTACAGGTTCTAGGAGTTAGCTTTAAATTGTTACAGGCTGAAGGGAAAGACTAGCCTATAATGATCAAGCAGCAATGCAGAATGCAAGTCTAAACTATATGACAGTCAACTCTTTTCCTAAGTCAGCTAGACTAGTGCCTTCTGTTAAGTCTAAACTATATGACAAATAACCCTTTTCCTAAGTCACCTAGACTAGTGCCTACTGTTAAGCAATGGTCGACTAAGGCTTTGGAGGTTAAGTACGTTAGAAGGTAAAACATGTAAAATGTATTTCAAACACCCTAAACCACAAGCCGCAATGAATTGCTAATAGAACTCTCGCATTTTACAAGTGTTTAAGTATAAAGATATACATGAGATATAAGGAAAGTACAAACCAGAATACAGATGTACAAGGTAAAACCAGATAGACCAATTAGATACAAAGGTACGGCAATGTAATCAGATATACAGAAAGTGTCGTGATAAAATAATAGCATCCAATAATCAAGACAGTAGCCCAAGTGGGATACTCACTATTCGCCTTGTCCACACCACAAAGATGAGCAAATAACCAGATGTCAACAATTAAACCAATTGCTCATAAAGACATAAAGAGATAGAACATGGGCCGGCCGATAGATAAACAATGAAATATTTCACAAGTGTGTCTGCCTATGAATACATCTAATCCCCCCAAACAACAATAAGCATCTATGCTACTAGTGTTCTTCTTAAAGATTTTAGTTCCCACCCCCCTAACTATATATGCGTCTCAACTCCCTTATACTGCCAAATAACCTACCGGCATTTCAAGATACCGATTCCCAAAATTTAGCTTCCAAGGTCGCCTGGCCTTCACCCTCACGGTAGAGGTGGTCGTGAGAAGGGATCCCCCAACGAATCTCCATTGATCGTCCCCCGCCACTTCCCCACCTGGATCGCTCCTCTCTCACCGCTTTAGGTGGCGTAAGTCAGCTTGTTGAAACCCCTAAAATGCTACTTGCATTCTTAGGACCCAAGGTGGTCTTTAGGTGTGTTGGGTTCGCTTTGGATTAATTTTAGATGTCCAAGTTTTATCTTGTTTAGCGAAAACGTGAGCGGATGGTGTAATCGTATGTTCGCAGAAATGTAATCAAATGACCACGCACAATTATACCAACATCACATCATCATATGAACAGAAAATTGCAGTACATTAAGCCATCAAGCGCATAAACCATTCACATGTATAATGAAATGCTGAAAAGAAAGATGAAAAAACGTGAGCAATTGCAAGCGTAGATGTAAGTGTATATGTGTGTGTAAGGTTGCTGCTTGCAGAATGAAGTTAGATCACCATTAACATATCAATGAAAGTTGAGTACTGCACAATATTACATCATCATTACATCATCATCTAATAAGACGCATTGAACTAGAAAACGAAACAAAGGTGCTTGCAGAATGAGTTCCCGTCACAATTGACACAGCAAAATGTAAGTCAAGTACTGCATGATATTACACCCTCACATAAAAAGATATTACGGTAAGATAGCAAAGGCTTAAACCATTTAGATGACCATCACATGAATAGAAATATCCAAGTTAAAGCATAGTGTTTTAAACTATTAGGTGAATGCAATATGAGATGATCATACAAGATTAAGAGTCATGAAAGACACTAACCATTCACATGTGCAACAAAGACACATCAGAATCTAAAGATGCAAATGTGAGCATAAATCATAATATAGACTTGCGGATAAGTGAGCCTTTGCGTATCGTAATCATTTTACCAAAGATAATATAAATGTTTAAAGAGAGATATTACCACATGTACCAGCATCCATATGTAATGAAATATCATAAAGGTAACAGCATGTTTAAGCTATTTAGATCATCACCATATGAAAGGAAACTAGCAAGATAATTCAACCATATAATTATAAACCATAGACCATGTGATAATGCTAGCAACTTGCAAGTGAGTAAAGCTCAAACACTTAGGAAAATGAGACCATCAAGTTAACAACACATGAGATAACTTGCAAGACGTGGACATGGAACCATAGATCATCACATGTATACTGCTTAGCAATCAAATATGAGAGATTAGGATTTTAAGCACCAAATTACACCACCAAAAATGAGAGCAGTTCCTAACGTTTTAAAGTTATGGAAAATCCGAGAGCAAGTGTTTGAGCTATCACACGTTAAGTCATAACAGAATATCAGTTGTGTGCTCCAAATGTGTGTGAAAAGAGAGCAGGCCGTGAGCACTTTAAACCATTAATGAGTTAAACATCCAATCCAAAATGTGACAGTGTTAAGTGCAGAAGATGTGTACTAGGTCGTGGGCAAAAGGAGTGGGAGAGTTGAGTGTTTATGCAGATAATAAGATTTGAATTTAATAAATGTTAAACCAAAAAACATTAATTCCAGCAAGCTCCACCACAAATGCTTAGAATGTGAGCAACAACCTTCAAGCAACGACTACTGTATGTGCAAAGAAGACTTCAATAATAAGATAGTTCAATAACTAGGAGAATTAGAATGTTGAAGCCAATGTAAACTATCAAATGTGAACTGTACTAGAGAGATCTATCACATGCATTTAAATATGTGTAAGCAAATTTGACCATAGCATTTTTATTAGATCTCTGTCCAATGTTTTAAAAACCGAACTGTACCGGAACCGTCGAGGGTCTAACCGAACTCGTGAACCCGGAATCGTAATAAATCGGTCAAACCGTTTCACAACCGGTTTTTAAAAATACATAAATATTTAAATTTTAACGAAAAAATATATTTTAAGATTTTAAATCATGTTTCCAGCATTAGGAGACAACATATCCACAGCATGCTCATGAATATATCAAAATGGCACCAAGTGCAATACATATCTAGAGATCGAAAGATTTTAAATCATGTTTCCAAAGCATTAGAGACAATTAGAGACAACATATCCAAAGTATGCTCGGGAATATATCAAAACGACACCAAGTGCAATACATATCTAGAGATCGAACATAAATACATAATCAATGAGGCTCTTATATGGCCTCTACAAATATCAAATAACATACTACGTTAGAGTCATTGATACTATAGGTGGAAATGCCAATGAAATACAAAATAGCCATAGGGTGATACTAGAACCCAGATGGAAGAATCTCATAGCTCATGAGTTGTGATTGTCGCAAGAGTCCTCCATGTCATAATCATCAAGATTAATATCACTACTTATCATCTCGCTTCTCCTCCATCCTCCCTCCCATATCCAATGCAATTGTGCATTTGTTGATGTGGACTCTGGAGGAGGACCCCTCAAGAGGATCACCATCATCAAAGTGACTGACTCTAGCACTAGATCATTAAGATCCTGCCATTAATGCTAACTCAACACCGTTGTTCAAACCCATATCATCGTAAAACATCTCACATCTTTGTCCTTCCTTCAACCACTCTTCTCTCGCCCTATATATATGGCACAGGTTGGTGTGCACATACACTACCGCTAAGTCACCGAACACGACGGAAAACTACAAAGAGAAGAGTTCAATAGAAGAGTTTATACTTGAGTGAAGGGTACATTTACCAGGGGTTGTGACAAAAGAATTCAACAATCAATGCCACTAACATCAAGGTACATAAAGAGCTTGGTTCTCTTGATTAAATGTCGGGTCCATACCCTCATGTTACTGATAGAATCCAAAGCGCATATCGCAATTCATCGATCTTGAAATCCCCGAAAACCTGCTAAGTCCGTCAATTTTGAATGGACCCAAAATTCTACTTTCTCCATATGAAGTCCAATGAGGTTGGAAACCACTCTCAAACATCTCGAACACTAATGGTAATGTTAAAAATTTAAAGGAGAATGTCACTTTTGAAAATGAAAGATAAAAGGAGAATGTCACTTTACTTTAAGAATTTAATATTACCATTAATTACTACTACCGCGACACCAAAACACCTTACAACTCCACTTTGTTACTTAGGTTTTAGGTTTGGGGTTTTAGGTTTCGGGACCAAACCGGCCGGTTATGACTGTAAAACCGGCCGGCTTATGAATAAACCGGCCGGTTTTGTCATAAACCAGCCGGTTTTCAAACCGTCGCATCGTTCTGTTTATTGGCCGGTTTGAACCGTCGACCATCAAACCGGTCAAAAAACCGTCGGGTTCAAGTTCGTTAGACCGTTTTTAAAACTATGCCTAAACTAACCTTCAATGTTGTTGGAGTGCGTGCTGTGGCCTAGGGCTAGAAGTTCAGGGAAAGGCTTTTAGGCTTGAAGGCACTTAAGCCGCGTGAGCACTTCAAGGCATAAATCACATCAGCATTCCCTTCAATCAAAAGATATTATATGCTTGCCCAAAGAGATAGGATGTGAACTCAAAATATAAATGTTAAACCGTGAACAGCGAATTGAGCATTAGGACATTCAACACAGGCAGCATCTAACCAACAGCATGAGGGACTATGTGTGAGACGTACGCATTCAAGATATAAGTGTTAGAACATGAGTTGGCCGTGAGCAAATGGTGTGTGAGATTTCTTTTAGTATTTATGGAGCCACTAGTTGTTGAACAAATAAAGCATTAACACCAAAAAACAGTAACTTGTATCACATGTAGGTGAGTCATTAAGCATTAGGCCATTAGATATCGATTAAAGTATGGCGAAATGCAAGTGTTAAATCCAAAGTGTAGTGTATGCAACGTGCTAAAGAAAAAAAAAAGCACCAGGTCGGAGCTATATGTTGCAGGTAGGCCGTGAGCATTTAGGCCACATGTGAAGTGTTTTAAAAGACTAGGCCGAGAGCTTCAGAAGCTACTCCACATCAGCCCTGCACCACATCAAAATTGTAACTGTGCTTGAAAAACTAAGACAGGACGTAAGCAAAAGTACAAGCAAGTATTCAAACTATAAACAAATCACCACAAAACAGGCTAGATGCAAGTGTTAAAGGACTGTGGTGAGTTAAATGCTCAAACTGTGATCATATGAATACTAAAACAGAAACTGAGCCGCAAGAAACTACTAAGCATGAACCCTAAACATTATTCCATAGTCGTTTTGTCTTGTATGTGCAGATTTTGTGTGAATAAGCCCCAGAACTGGAGCAAACGAGTAATGAGCCAATGAGGGCCAAATCACCAAAGATTCAAAACCATAATCAAAATGTATGCCTGCAAAAGGAGAGTTAGGACATGTCCTCCTAAATCATGAACCAGTTTGAGGCCCAAAAGATAAATGACAGTGAAGTATTCAACCCAAAAATGAAACTGTGTGTGTGCAGGACGTGGTTAATGAAGCTAAGGCGTGGGCAAGGATAAGGAAGCACTACAACATGAACCAGGCCGTGAGCTCCAAAGTGACAGTCTACATCAACAACATTCTACTTCATCATCACCTTAATTTGTAAAGGAGAAGGAGGTCGTGAGCCTAAAGAGACAACCAAAATGTGTAACCTGCAATGACAATTACGAGAGATAATACTAATAGACAGCAGAATAATCATCACAAGTTATTTTTTCCTTTAGCCAGGGCGATATTGGGGATTTCTCCCCAAGGTGTCAAGACATTTAGATCAATATCCTATAGGATATCTCTCATTGTGAAAGGTTGGGCTTTGAGTCCGGTAACTCGATGAACCGTAGAGCCCTTGAATTGGCTATGACGTGCTCCCCGCCTACCCTCAGTAGACTACCCTCAAAATATTGATCAAAAAAAATAAAAGAAAGATTTATTTGTTTTATGGACAGCAAATGAATGAATAAAGGCCAAGACGATATTGGGGGATTGGCTAAACCATGCCCTGTTGTGCTCTGCAGAATGAATTAGGTAAACAAAACCGCATAAGAAAATAAACTAGGATAACTAGTTTCTAAATATACAAACTATGTACTAGAGAGAATGCTTCAGCCATTGACCCATCTAAGAACGTTATTTTGCTGAAATAAAGCTGGAAATGTATGAATGTAAAATGGAAAAATAGGGAAAGAGCTAAGAGTTTGTGTAAGAAATAAGGGTAGGCTCCGTCCCTCGGATCCTATCCTAATAGTCCTATTGACATAACCTACAAAACTCAAAGAGAATGGTGGGCATAGAAATAGATAGTCACTTTGAATAACACCTAAAACTAAATACTTACGAATTCTAAGCTATTCAAAGTGAACATAGACTAGCAAGTGGTACTCTAAATCCAGTCACCTAAGCAAAGTACTTTGAACTCAAGATCCACTTCATGCAAACCATAAACAAGAAAAAAATACACCTCATGTAGATGAAACTCCTAAAACTCTAGAACTCCCACCCATTCCCTCCAAAGCCTTTTTTCTCTATTACAAAAAATATGAGAGAGAACTCTCAAGAGAAGGTGAATGAGTGGTTTGGTGGCAAGAGCATGAGAGGTGGGTGATTTCAAAGAAAGATAACAAGAGTAAAAAAAATAGATGGCTCAAAAATGAGGGGAAGGCCCCTTATACCCAAAAGGTCAAAGAGAGAGGGGCTCTAGATGGCTGCCATGTGCTGGCAATCCAAGGGAAGAGAGGGTTCTAGAGAGAGGGCTCCCTAATTAGGGTTAGGGTTTTGATTTTTTTTTTTTTTTGTGTGTGTGGGTGGGGGAGAGGTGAGTGGCCAAGGGGGCTGACTCCCTCATGAGGGGCCCACGTCCAAGTGGAAACCCAAAGAAATGGCCAATGCATGTGAAGGCTGAGGTGGAAGAGGGAGGGCGCAAGCCACATGTGAGGGGCGCCACATATGCATGTGGGCCATGGGAAGAGAGTAGTGATAGGTCAAGGGGGGGCCCCTCTCATGAGAGGGCCCACAAGACAAACCCAAGGGTCAAACAAGTGGCAAAAAGGAGAGAGAGGCTTGAGTTTAGGCGAGAAGCACACACATACACAAGGGAGAATTGGACGTGGGGACCACCAACATGTGAGGTGGAGGCTAGGAAAAGGGCTTACCTCACCCTATGAGGGGCCCACACAAAGTTTAAGTGAAAGATAATAAGGTTTAAGCAAGGTCAATTAAGTATGGTTAGTGAGGGTCGAATTTCCTTAGGGCAAGGGAAAATAGGGTGAAAAAAGTAAGTAAAAAGGGTATATTAAGGTTAGAAAGGGTTAGGATGGGTTTTGGTAGGTTAGGGGGGGTTTTTCCTGCTCATTGCCACCAACCTACTAACTCACTAACCCAAAATTACAATAATTTTACATCTGACCTAGCAATTAAAATTGTTGTTTTGACTCCAACTGACTCGAAAGGACTTAGACATCAAAACTCGGTCTAACCTGAGCCGAACCCTGCTTCAAGTAAGCGGGTGCCGCTCCATTTCTTTGAGCAACAGTCACTCTGCCTTCTCCCAAAGACCTAGTTTTTACGATAATTTTTCAAGAACATTTAATTAATTAAATAATTAAAATTCCAACTCCAGGGAAAAATTAATTAAATTTAATTAATTAAAAACTTACCTAGGACTCATGAATTCAAGAAACTTCTTAGACGCGCCTAGCATGGTCATTTACAACATTCCTAGACATAGGTTACCTAAAGATGAAACCACTAAGACGCCCTTCACCACTATGGAGGAATTATTTGTGGGAGGGAAAAACTCAATGGGGTGTTAACCTGACTAGTTAGGCCACATAACCCCCTCTCGAGGTGAAAACCCTCGATGAAAGGAACTCCGTTGATGTCAACATCCAAGGTACTGACCTAACTATGACTCATGCAGATTCATTTACATTATCAACCCACGCAGGGGTAGCGGAAATTTCGTTTACAAAATTTTGATGCTGGAACATTAGACACCAAGTAGAACCAAGATGATCTTCGACATAGATGAATGCTTCACGACACGTGAGTTGACCCCTGTGCTGCATAGGCGGTCAACAGGAGGAAGATCCAATCTAATTCTCTCTCTTCCTGGCCTCTTGCCCATCTTCAAAGAGGATGTTGGCATAAGGCCAACCCTATGTTAAGATGGGTATTCATTAACCCCCTCACTTCTTTTTAGCTACGATCAACCATGCTTTCAAGTTGGATATCCACATACCAACTCTCACTTGTATTTGAGCTAGGTATTCATAAACCCACTCTCTCCTATATTTTAGCCACAACCAATCTTTGTGAGGAGCTAAGTATTTGTAAACCCACTCTCATCTTATATCCAAGCTTCCTTTTGAGCTTCGCTCTCTCACATGCACCTATGATGGATATCCATAAACACACACACCTATTGTATTTAAGTATGCTTAGTCGTATTCAAGCTCTTTCAAATATATGGAGTTCGATCTTCTCACACTCACTTCACCTATGACCAATCTTATTTGAGGTGGGTTCTCATATCTCCTCGCTATTACAAGATGTTTCTTCCAACACCTCTTCAAATGGACAGTCTAGAACCACTCTCCCAGTAGATGCAAAGTATGGCAGGGATATAACTTTCTACCCTCCTTCATTGGATGAGTAGGTCAGTGATAGTTGTTTCCAAAAGATGAGTTGATCGGTGGTTGCATTCATCATTCCTATACAGGATCTCTCTTCTAACACCTCTTCAGATGTATAGTTCAACAGTACCACTTGTTGAAATCATAAAACATAGTAGATTTACAAAGATCTTTTTAACAAACCCTAATCCAGGCATTTAACAGAGTGTTATCCACCGAGTTGCACTAGGATGGACTTGTAGTCCAGCCACCAAAGATTGAGCAAACAACTGCTCAAAATTCAGAGTTCAGAAATCCAACAGGTCAAATTGACCACCTTTTTTCGCATTTCCATCCCCTATGGGGCATTGTAATAAGATGAGATTAGCATGATGGTTTTGTAAAAGGCTTGGCCTCCTAATACTTGATCATGAGTACATACTCTAGAGTGTTTTTTTCACCTGTTAATTATTTCTTGCCTGAAATTCATTTTAGGCGAATTATAATTTCTAAGTTTTTTCACTCAAATACCTCCAAAGCTGGAGTGTGCACTGATGGTTAGGCCTTAGCTTGGAAATCCAAGTCTAGTGTCTAAATGTTTATAATACCATGCTAGGTCATCACTTTTGAGTCATATGAAAATTATGCTAAGTCCTCCTTAGGATTTTTAATGTTTTGAGTCAATAAAAAAATTCCGCAAAACGGAAATGTTTAATTGTAATTGGTCAATAAGTTAAAAAAGTAGTACAAGGAGGGATTATACGCCTTGTAGGTATTCGTTTTCACATCCATAATACCCACTTTACCTATGTACCACCTTTTCGAGGGTAAATATTGAGTTTTACTCAAGAAAAAAAAAAATTCTCTCGAAAAAGGTAAACAAAAGTCAAATAAAAGGCAAAAATCAGCAAATGCTATTTTTGTGGAAACATGTTTTCAGTTAACTGTCTCTCTCTCCCACTTCACTATGACTTAGTGACAATTGAGAGTGAGTTAGAGAGAGTTAATGGAGAGTTCTCTCCACTTGATGGAGATCCCAAGGCACAAGTGCACACTTCCTTGAGAGGTGGCACATGAGGAGTAAGGGAGATGATCCCAAGAAGGGTGCATACCAACCCAAGAGAGGTGGTGACCCATCCTTGCCCTCTAACTCGACTTGTGGTGAGTTATCTCACCTAATTTGAGAGGTGGCGCACATCCCACCACCCAATTGGGTCGCCTGACATTGGGATTGGCGCCCTTCTCCTTGGGATTCACGCCCTCTTGGCTAATAAACCAAGTCGACCTCTCCTCATTTAGTTAGTTGGAGATTGGGGAAAGAACTTGGCTATTTTAATAGTGTTGTAATACTCTTTCAAGATTGAATAAAAGACTTTGGAGGTCTATGGTGCTTGTATCAATGTGTGGATGCTTGGATAATTGTGCTTAAATTTGAGGTAACCTTGTATTTGTTCAATTATTTGTATATCTACTTCATATAAGGCCTTGGAAAGTGTGTTGACACATAATAGGGTAGGATCTACTTAACTATTTTGTTCTTTAGATCTTACTATCTTCTTATATCTAGAGATTTTTGAAGTTGCATGTTTTTTTCTAATGAACTAATGTGTTTCTTCAAGTCTCTTTTGTAGGAAGTACCTTATCTAACAAAGTGCTTGCAAAGGTTGAACAAGGTTGATTAGGTTACCCAAGCTTGGAGAGGTGTTGGAATGGAGATCCATCTTTCACTCTTTTCAAGAGATTGAAAAGCAAACCCCTCTTTCATTTACCAAAGGAACCCATAGCCCAAGATTCAAGATTTGAAGAAAGACTTTCTCTGTCTCTCTATCTCTACCTTCCTAATTTCAATATTCTCTTGGTTACTTTATCATTGCATGCAAATAGATTTCAATTTCCAAGCTATATCAAGTAGATCTCATGCATGCATGTTCATTTAGATCTAGATCAAAGTCTCATATCTAAAGCTAGATCTAGAAGTAAAAAGTCACTTTTTGCAAATCTTTTCTTCTAAATTTTAAAAGCATAAAAGTGAGTAGTTTAGAAGGTTGCTTCATTGTTAAATCTAGCTATTTAGTGGCATTTATTTGCTGTTTTGGTGCAGCAAATAAAATTCATTAAAAGAGCCCTCTTTTAGCTTATTTTATTATTGAAAATTAACAAAAAATTTCATTTTTATACTTAGAATTTTTCCACAAGTTTGGGCTTTTAAGGTTTATTATCCAAAGACACTTCTAAAGTGTCTTTTGGGTGCATTTGATCTCTACTACTTGCTTTTTTTGCAGGTTGCTCAATAAATAAGGGGAGACTCTGCTGGATTTTGGCGAAATCAAAGTATCAAGGACCCCCCCGAAAGCACCTCTTTGAAGACTATACGCTCTAAAACCTTGTAATACTTGTAGATTCTCGTTTATAAAGGATCACAAGCCCACCAAATAAAAAGAAGAAAAGCATTGTAATCCTCGTAATAAAATAAGTGGGCCACATAGTCCCCACTTTTCTTTTCCCCCTAGGTGGGGGCGATGTTGTGGTTTGGTTTCTTTTGTGGTTTAATTTTGTTCAAGTTTTGCAATTCCACATCTTAAGGATAAACTAAAAGGAAACTCAATCATAAACTCTACAAAGCAATCTTAGATTAGATTTTCATTTTTGCAAAGTAGACTACTAATTGTTAGATTAGATTTTCTTTTAGCAATCTACTTTTAATTTTCCTTTTGCAAATAAACCAATCCCCTCAGCTTCCCTAAGTAGGCTCACGCCAAATAGGGGCTAGACAGTGTGGTTTTAATAATTAGACAAACACTTTACTTTATTGCAATTTCATTTTCTTGCAAATAAACTAATCCCCTCAGCTCCCCTAAGTAGGCTCATGCCAAATAGAGGCTAGACGGTGTGGACTTAGTTTAATTAGAAAATCTTTTATTTTTCTGCAACTTTCATTTTATTGCAAATAAACCCATCCCCTCAACTCCCCAATGTATGTTCCTGACCCTTCCATCGCAAGCTTAGTCTAGATCTTTGGAATTAAGTTACACGTAGAACCGACATTGGTCAGTGCGGATTGAGTCTAATTAGGACAATCTTGAATGTTCTTATTGCTTTGGTTGGAAACCGCATAACGAGAGTGTGTGAATTCAGACGGGAACTTTGAGATCTAGGTTCTCCCCGTGTTGGACCTCCGGCACCTTTATTAAGCTTGTTGGTGAAGTCATTTGGACTTCGGCAAGTTCTCCGCAAATTCCAATATGAGGGATAGCCTCTTAAGAGGCCACATCTAGATTAGTTTTATTTTCAAGTAACACTTTGCATACAATACACAAGCAACATTCATACTAACTTTATTCAACATTAAGCAAATTCTCAAAATTTACAAGCAACACACTTGCAAGTCTTCATCTTTCAGCAGCAACTTGTGGTACACAATCTCGCAACAATTCATTATATGTGGCATTGGTCTATACTATATATTTTGCTTATCATTTCATTTCAAGTACTTGTATCCTTTTTTCATGTAAGTTATATCTTGTAATGTCCCCATTTTTGGATTCTGATATCTTACAGAGTGGTATGCCTGCCAGAGTAGCCAGTTGGGGGTGATAATGAGTTCAAGAGGTATTGTGGAGCTTTATGGGGCCCAACTCACATTATTCATTATATTCCATCATCAAGATCCATTCCGCACAACTTGTCTTTGGTTTCGTTGCATTCCAACGATTTCTGTAATTTTGAGTTATTATGGAGCATATTTTAATTAAATTCACTAAGGAGGTCATTTTGGGCATAATACTTGAAGAAACCCCTTAGTATAATAGCTCATTGGAATCGGGAGGAAGAGCTCTACAAGGTAAGATGATGAAAAATGACTTTCAATGGCCAGAAGCCATAAGGGCAAATTAATCACTTTTTAGAGAAAAAAAAAAGGTTAATTAATTAATAAAGTGATTATATGAAGAAATATTAAAAGTGAATTAAAAAGTAACTTGGAGGGAAAAGGTAAACAAGGGTATAAAAGAGAGATAGGGGCTTCTATTCTCTCATTATGTGGATTGATATTTTGATGTTTGGCTTCTTAGCTAGAAAGCCCATGGTACTTGGGGGTTTTGAGGGTTTTGACTGAATAAAACCTAGAGATCAACAAGGGAGTGAAAGATTTCCCTGTTCTTGATCCAAGCTTGGCCAAGGAGGTGAAAGATTCCTCCCTCACCATTCTACTTCACTATTCTATTCAGCTACAGGTTTCATTTCTACAAGGAAGAAGTAGACAGGGCGCATTTCAGAAGGGTTTCTGCAAGTAGGGCACATTGTTGGAGGAAATCAGTTCATTTGGAGGAGAAGAAGCGAGATCTGAAGCAAATCTCTTCTTTGGAGTGTTTGCTAGGCCCAGGGCGCCATTCCTCACTCACCATTGGTAGATTTCTCTTGCTTATTATTTTGTTATGGCCATGGAATGGATTTCTGAAGAGGGGTGCATTGTTCAGTGAGGCCACATTGAGTTGGAGGGTTAGATCTGGAGTTTCTGTAGATTTTCTGAGGTACTATGAGGCTGGCAAAACAGGTCTGTCCTTGACCTGATTTTTGGCTCTAAGTTTTATCTTCAAGACTGTCCTTTGTTGTTGTTTTAGGACAAGAAACAGTCAAGTACTTTCTACTCGCAGTTTTGATTATTAAGTGTCCTTTTGAGGTGCCCTTGCAAGTGTTTTATTATCCGAATGTTAGCACATGCAATATACTCAAAAAAAAATAACACTACCTCCTAGATCTTTACAACTCTAAATGTTGATTTTACACCTCTAAGCATGCATGAAATTGACACATATGTTTTTGGTCAACATGACCCTGGAAAAACCCCCCATGGGGAAAACCAGTTTGGAGTATGTTGACCGCCTCTCCAACATAGGTGGTCAACTCCATGTGCCATGAAGAGATGCATCATCAAATGCAAATTTGTTGAAGACTTTTGGTTCTACATGGCATGTTTGGCCCCAGCACTCCTTTTTGTAACTGGAATTTCCGCACCCCTATGTGGGTCAATAATGCAATAGGTATGCATGGATCATGTCTAGGTCAGTTACCTTGGGATCGGTTCACTGGGAGAGTTCCTTTCACCGAGGATTTTTTATCCTCGGGTTATCAATTGGGCTTTTCAGCCTTATTAATTTCCCTTGAGTTTTTCCTTCACACTTGCAATGATTCCTCCAAAGTGGTGAACCGTGTTCCAGTGGGTTTATCTTTTGGTAACTATTGTTAGGAATCATTGTAAATGATCATGCAAGACATATTTTAGAGAGTCTCGCGGAATTCCATCAAGTCTAAAATAGTTTTTTTTAATTAATTTTTAATTAAATTTCCCTAAGTTTGGAGGTTTAATTATTTAATTAATTAATTATTTTTGAGCAAAAATTGTAAAAACTAGGTCTTTGGGTTTTTTATAGGGGTATTTGTGCTCAAAAGAAATGGAATAGCACCCCCTACACCCATGGACCAAGTTTCAGCTCAGTCGGACAACTTTTGCTATGGGTTTGTCTACCCGAAGTGTCAGTTAGTCAAAAACAACAATTTTAATTGCTAAAGTCCAAACATGGCGAAAATGTAATTTTTAAAAATGAATTAAAAGGATGATGTAAAGATGGACAAAGGTGAGAGAGATTTTTCCTAACCTTTCCTAACCTTTTCCAACCCTCACATCAACCCCCCACCTAGCCATAAAGCAAAAACGTCACTTTTCCTAGAGTGGTGTGCTTTCCTTCTATAAAGTCTCCAAAAAGTAAAAAACGATAAAAAAATCAATGGGAGACTTATGCTATCCCTTGGCACGCTTTTCCTAGCCTCCCACTACCTCTTTGCTTCATCCCAATGCCTCTCCACTCCCCTTCCCTCATTATTTCCTCTCCTCTCCTCTCCCCCAAATGGTGCGCCCTCCAAGGAGAGTTATGCCCCCCCTCTTGTGGATCTCCTAGGAAAATTCGTTTTTATGAGTTGGGGCCTCTTCCTCTCCCTTGGCACGGATCCCATAAGCCTCCCACTTGCTTTTGTGTGATCCCAACACCTCCCACACTCATCTACACCCTAGATCTATGATCTAATTCCTAGATGGTGCGCCCTAGCCTTGGGATCTCTTCTTATGCTTGGTGTTGGACACTTGGCATTGATCCAAGAGGGGTGAGTTTGCCTCTCCAAGTATAAATAGATCCCCCTCCTCACTCCCAACTCACCATATCTTGAGCTAATGTTATGCTACTTGATTTCTCACTCTCTCTCTCTCTTTCTTTCCACATTTTCCATTCTCTAGCTCTTAGGGTTTTGGAGATAGTTTTCTCCAAGATCCATTTCTTGAGTAATAAAGAGAAAACTTTGGAGGACTATTGGAAGAGTTATGCACATGCGTTTTCTTGCCATACACATGAGATAAAGTTGTTCAAATTTGTTTGGTGATTGCACACATTGGATCTTAGGTAAAATGTTACTTGGGTAGATCTAGTAATGCACATGCTTGTAGATCTATATATCTTGTTTTGCTAGATAGGATTGAAATGTCATCTTGTTAGTATATGCAACATATTATCTCTTATATGCACATCACCTCTCAAGTTTGCAGGTTTAGCTTCAAGGGTTTCATTGAGAATGCACCAAGGAAGATTCTTCCCTTGAGACACATACAAACTCCATAATTTTCTCACCCTTTACTCTTCTTCTATTTGTTGTTCACATTCATATATATTTCAGCTGGTTTAACTTGGAAAGATAGGTCATTTATATCAAATTTTATCAATTTTTCTTAAGAAAAAAATTTTGCCCTAAAAAGGCAAAAGTTTTTCTTCACCTTGCTTGTTGTGTGTAGCAGTTCCAGCAAGGATACCTTGCTGGTTTTTGCTGGTTCAGATC
Source organism: Picea sitchensis (assembly GCA_010110895.2). Classification (NCBI taxonomy): domain Eukaryota; kingdom Viridiplantae; phylum Streptophyta; class Pinopsida; order Pinales; family Pinaceae; genus Picea; species Picea sitchensis. The sequence goes on from SNQJ01S0001090.1 coordinate 563,944, forward strand.
TGGTTGAGAGGGGTTTTGGCTACCCAAAGGCATCCACACAACACTCAAAGACCCCCCAAGGGATTGGTAGCTATTTCTCAACCTCCTTCTTCATTTTTAGAGCTTTCTTGAGCATTTTTCTTCTTATTTTGTTGATTTAGTGGCTCATGGTTGTGGGAGAAGGAAGTGGTACGGCCTCCTCCCACGTGTGAGCCTTGGGGTAGCTAGGATTTAGCATAGATCTTGCAATTTTTGCATTTTTCTCACCTTTTGAGCTAGGACGTGGGGTTTGGTAGATGAAAGGCATCTCCCAAACCCTAAGACGTGGGGATTAGGCTTTGCTTGGTTTGTTTGCGTGTCTCTTAGCTCATCTCTCTCTCTTGCTTGCGTCTTTCTCTCTCTCAAGTTATTTTCTAAAGTTTAGCAAGCTAAATAATTGCCTACCTATTGGGAGAGGAATACCCCAAGTGGTAAGGTTGGGATTTAATATGTGATTGATGATCTCTAAGTGTTTAATGTCTAAAATATTCTAGATCTAGATCTCATACCTAATCAATCTTTAGCTTAATCCTATTGGGCATAATCAACTTAGCTAGATCTACTTGCATGCTTAAGCTCCTTAAAGTTTAATCTTCATTTTACATGCTTAGATCTAACCCTAAATGTTTAAATGCTTCAATAAGTTAAGTGAATGGTGTTTTTCTTTCATGCTTTAATCTTTTAAGGCCATTTGTCGCATGCTTGAAGTAACTTTCATGGTTAAGTTGATAGTGTAGGCAAACACTTAATTTTTCTTTCTCACACTTAAATCTTGATTCTTAATGCTCTTAATCATCTTAAGATAAGTGTGTTTATTTTCATATCTTGTTGGCAAGTTGTTCTTGCCCTTGTAATTGCTTCTTAACTTTGCAAGCTACATTTTGGTGCACTAAGTAATTTGCTCTCACATAGCTTATATGTGTTAATGCCTTTTCATTTCACAAGCTTGAGCAACACATTTTAAGTTGAAGTAAGTTTCGGCCAAAGTCCTAAATCACATTTTAAAAGTGTCATAAAATCATTAAAACACTCTAAAATACACCTAAAAGTCTACCTAATTCGTATATTAACTTAATAGACTCTTTAGGGTACCTTAGACCACCATCTTCTCCATCTAAAACGGGTATTGAGGAGGGCAACAGACGATGATAGGCCGGGGACGGTCTCATGGCACAAAGGAGTGTCCTTTCCGTAAAAACTCAATGCTTTGGGCTGACTATGACAGTTAGGGTTAGCCTCGATGCTATACTAGCTTAAGCATCCAGCAGCCATTTGGCAATAGGAGGAGGAGGCTTTGGTGAAAATCTTAATAAAGGTAATTAAAACTTGATAATCTTAAGAAACCTTTAATAATCCAACCTTGGGCTAAAACATCTAAATACTTTGTGGGTTTAATAACTAAGAGTGGGTAATCTTCATCATCCTTATAACACTTGTGCTTAAAATCTCTAAATCTTCTTTGTTGATGTGTTGATGATAATGATGTGTTGATGATAATGATATGTTGATGATAATCTCATAAATGTGATGATGCTTTGATCTCCTTATATCCTGCACGCGAATACTTAAAAGTGGTTAGCTTGCTTTTTGTACCCTAGCATTCTTTACTTGTAAATCTTGTATTTAATATTTGATTCAGTTATTCTTTTGTATATCTTGTAATCATATTTGTAACGAATCATCCTTTAACTTTAGTTGACCCCTTGCCCAATCTTAGGCACTAGTCTTAGTTTCCCTAGGAAAAGGCTTGCTTGACATACTAACCTTGCATCTTGCATTACTGCCTTAGCATCTTAGTTTAGAATGCCCCCAAACCTTAACAAACTAAAATCAACTCCTAGAACTTAACTTTAAAACATAACTAGAAACTAGGGACTACCCCCCTTGGCTTCCCTAGGAGTGAGCCTGGACGGAAGAGGTTCCGGTCAAAGTGACAGTGTGGGCTGTGAACCTAGGCATTGTGCCTCCAAGGACACACTAAGTGAGCCGGACTTAGCTCACGTTTGCAAGTGTGTATTAGGACGGAAACAGAGTAAATGTATATAGAAGGCCTCAAAGCAAAATGTACAACACGGAAAACATAAACAAGTGAACCTGTTACAATAGCAACCCTTCTCGGATGCCTTGGAGTTCCTTGAAGACACCTCCCTGCTAGCCTCTTGAAGCAAGGCGCCCTTTTCCTCGGTGCATCCTTCTTCCTTAGCTTGCCTTTGACCCTTTTCCTTGTGCCTTTGCTTTGACCTTGCCTTCGCTTGATCTTTGAACCTTGCCTTGCCTTTGCCTTGCCCTTGTAGAAGCTCCCTCCTCTCAAGAAAGCCTCCAACAAGTGATGGTGTGCCCCTCTACTCAAGTGCGCCCCCTCCTCATGCAAAACTCCACAAGTAGCGCCCTTTAAGCTCTAGAGTGCGCCTCTCCAAGGTGAATGAGCCTCCTCCAAGAATAAGGAACCCTCCTCTACTAGATGTGTGCCCCCCTCACAAGATGCGCCTCTCCTCTAGCATATGCACCCCTACACAAGATGCATGCACCCTCACTCACCTTTGCTCCCTCTACACCTCTAGAGTGAGCCTCTCCTAGATGAATGAGCCTCCCATAAGAAAGAGGAGCTCTCCTCCACTAGATGTGCGCCCTCCTCACAAGAATGCACCCCTCCTCCTCTAGAATGCGCCCTCACAAAGATGATGGCCAAGCCTCCATGAAAGACCTCTCCATGCAAGCTCAACCCAAGCTAGGGCTCCTCCTCAAAACTCACCCTCATGCGCCTTCTCCTCCTCAAGATATGTGCCCAAGAGCTCTCCTCCTCTTCTCCTCTTCTCTCAAGTGAAGAATGAATCTCATATTTGCCCTATTACCTCCTTTAGCCTCTCTTTGGCCAAACCCTAAAAGATCAATGGCCTAGATCCAATCTAGCCAAGTCTAATCAATGGGTGAGATCTAATCCAAAAATCTCACTTAGGAAACCCACTTTCCTTAGTTTGCTTTATGTCCTTTAATTCACTCACAAAGTGAATTAAATGTCACTTTAATGACTTAAATGACTTATTTCACTTTTGACTTAAATCTCCTAAGTCAAAGTGAAATTAGAATCATAAAGTAAAGTAATGAGGGTAATAGTCTCCCCCTTTGTGTTTAGAGTCGCAAACACAAGGGGACCACTTTCCAAGGTACCCAAATCTCAACAGTTTCGACTTAGGGATCTCTTCATATGTTCTATACACCTCCCAATCTACAAGTTGACAGTGTTTTACAATAGTTTGGAGGCCAAATTCATAGAGGCCGAATTTGCTTAGCTTGCTACAGCCAAAAAGGGCACACTTGCTAAAGAGGACAACACATAACAGCGAGAGAACAAGTTGTCTCTTGGAGATCTTTTGTATTCAGCTTGGAGGGCTCTTGGGAGTTCATATCTTCACCAATCTATTGTATTTTGGAGGCACTATCAGCCACATACATTATTCTTCTATCTATGACCCAGATCTGCTCTACTATTGTATGGAGGTTAGCTATCTATGATAAATAAAATCATGTCTAAGGTATTTGTGGCCATTTCTTGTGTTACTTGTATTGCATCTTGTTGAGTATATGTCATTGTTATATCTCTATCATTTACTTGCTGCAAATACAACAAACATCATCATCATAAACCCCAGCGCAACACAAGAAGACTAAATCAGCGAACTGTTTGACAAAATACCACAACCAGAAAACATAAAAACTTTGTTCCAAGCAAACACACTTGGGAACATTACATATATTTCATGCAAGTATCTTGAATGCTTTATCGTCTTTCATAAGCAATCTTATTTATATGTCTGAATGTCATATATGTTGCTAGTATAATTCTTATTATATACTGTTGTTGTAGTCTCATCTTGCTATTGTTGTTGTAATAAATAAAAAAACTCCTAGATTATATTTCTTGTTCTTAGACTAGATCAAGCCTTAGATTTATTTTTTTTAGGGACTACCCCCCTTGGCTTCACTAGGAGTTGGCCTAGACGGAGGATTCGAGGACCAGGTGACAAGACCTTGACTCGAGACTTGCCCCCAAGGACACACCCAATGGATTGAAAGTTTTTGCACACTAAACCCGAGGTGTGTATAAAGGCGGCAACACATAGATCACAAGAAGACTTCACAAAGATACTTTAACCATAACCAAGAGAGAGTCGCCACCAGTGGAGAAAACAAATGTAGGTACCCGTAGGTAAAAGAATAAATAAATTCACTTGAATGAGATGATGTTACAAATGAGGGATGTGGTGTATTTATACCACTCCACTAAGGTTAAGGCACTAGCCCCAATGAGGAAATTAAGCCAACCTTACCCTAAAATACAATAAAATATGATAATGTGTAATAATGGGTGTAAAAACCTACAACTACCCATGGGTCAGCTTTACACATGGCCACAAGTGAAGATTACACATATTCTCAACACCACTAACCAAGTAAATGAGTAGTATGGAAGGGATATGTCTTCCTGCCCTCCTCCATTGGATGAGCGAGTCAACGAAAGTTTTTTCCAGTAATTGGACAGATCAGTGGCTAGATTCTTCACTTCTATACAAGTTGTTTCTTGCAATGCTCCTTCATCAGATGAGGAGTTCAGTAATACCACTCTCCTTGTAGGTATGTGGTATGGCAAGGATATGTCTTCCCACCCTCCTCATTTACTGGTAATTTTCTCTAGCGGATGAGCAGTTTGGTGGCAACATTTTTTCAACTTATTAGGTCCACTTCTATATTGATTGGGTCATCACAAACCCACTCTCCCTTCTTCCAGCTATTATTGACTCTACATTGACTTGGAAGTTGAGCAGTGTTGCAACGATGATGGTTGGGTTTTCATATATACATCCACACCTATATTTGAGTAAACGCTAAATTTATCATTATCAGGAATTTATCGTCCGGGGTCCAAAATTGTAATTATAGGTAATATCGTGGAAATTATCGAAAATTATCAGGAAACTTCAAATAATACAAAATAATCATTTTTTTTCAATTTTTTAAACTTCTAAAGCAACATCAACATCAAAAAAACACATTGTGACATAAATACGAAAATAAAACTGCAATATAAGATGTCAAGTCGTACATCAAACATCGATACTGAAATATGATATGTCCCGAGTCATAATTCCTAATAGGATAATACAAAATCACATCAAAACAAAAATAAATGTATCTCATGAGATGATCATCATGAGGCATCTAGATACTACAAGCCTATAAGGCTAATCATGATGCACTAAGATATCAACGATTCCCTCTACCCATTTTACGGGCAAAGGTCACCGTTGGTGCTTTTCCTATAGAAGCAGTAGGTGGTGTTGAGGCTAAGCCTGAGGTGGAAGGTGCAACTCCTAGGGATAAGGTGGAAGATGAACTAGGATGTCTTCTACCTTCCCCTAGTTGGCAGTCTTTGTGGAGGTCGTGGCAATGGTTGCGGCAAACTCTCAATGTACTCCTGCTTCAAATCTATCTCACCTAGAAGTGGAACATCTTCTAATAACTCCGCCTCCTCCTCCAACTCATCAGCATCATGCTCCAACCACTCAGATGCCTTTTCCATGATAGGCCTCTAGGTCTCTACCCTCCACGGATTCGCGTGTCAAACGCATCCAATGAAATGGCATCCGTGTCGGGTACTTTGTTTATCTGCCTCACCCACAACCTAAGATTGTAGTAGACATAGACCACGTCATTGATGCGGTGGACATCTAACCTGTATGAGGGCCAATTTGTAATTAGAGGATGATATCCCATGGGCATAAATTAAAATTAATGAAATTATAACAAATTAAAATTAATGAAATTATAACAAATTAAAATTTTAATTTGAACATTTCTAACCCGTTGCGCTACTTGGAGTGTATATTTTCAAAGACACTCCAGTCGCGCTCACACTCTGAAGAGCTGCAAGTTTGACTTGAAACCCGAATGGCGAGTTTTTGCAATTCTAGGACTCTTATGCCATAGCTTGCCCACCAAACATCTATAGCAAATAAATGGAAAGGAAAGACAACAAATTATATTTCCATTGAGTAACAAATATATAGAAAGGAAAGACATTGAAATTTGAAAGTTTGAAACAAATTTTACTAGTAGCTTACCTAGCATCCTAGCGGTCTCCTATCTTGGATAGCCATATCATACCTAAATGTCTCAGCACTGAGCTTATATATCTCAATTTGTTTGGAAATCTCCAAGCGTTCAGCAGAAGTCAACACCATCCTCTAAACACATTAGAAAAACCCATCCATAACCTCTGCATCAAACTTAAATCCACATGCATAAGAGTATGCGGGGTTGAGATAGAGCCCTGTTGCATGAATCAGACAATGGAGACCGTTGTTCCATCGTTCATCAATCACACTCCATATCTCGGCTCGTCAAGTGAATCCCTCTTCCTCCTTGTCCTCATCGTACCAATGGATAGCTTCCTTGGCCCTATCCATGGCCTCATACAAGTAGCACGTTGCAAGCTTCTCACCATCAACCAAGCGAAGAACCTTTACCAAAGGTTCACTGACAACACACAACTCCTACACTCCCATCCAAAACCTCTGATTATGTCTCACAAGTTGGGTTATGGCTTGCCCATCCATTTTAGTGCTAAAGACACAACATTCCACTCATCTGACAAAAACATCCTCTACAACTCCAACATAAAATTGTGGAGAGACTGAAGAGAAATGAAGCTAGTCGCAAAACACGTAATTGCGAGACGAACCAACTCTTTGTTCCCTGTGAACTATCTCATGAGTGTAAGAACATATGTATGATTATATATATATATATATATATATATATTGTAACACTTCGACCTGACTCGATAATTTCCTCGATCTAGTCAATTTTTCCCATGTCCTCTAGCATCAAATCAATGCAATGGGCAGCACAAGGAGTCCAATATAGGCTCTGATACCTCTACACGAGTAACTTGCTAGCAGCAACATAACTGGCAACATAGTTCGTAATGACTTGGACAACATATTGCGGACCTATCTCCTAGATGAAGCTATCCAACAACTCACATAATAATTGTGCATCTTTAACATATGCAGATGCATCAATAGATTTGATAAACATTGTCCCCCTAGGACAATTAACCAAGAAGTTGAGAATGGGCCTGCCCTTCCCATCTATCCAACCGTCTGACATAACGGTGCATTCTATGAACTCCCATGATTCCCTCAGCTCACCCAATCTCTTTATGCAATCAGCCTTTTCCCCTTGAAGGAGAGGCCCTCTCAAGTAATTATAAGAAGGGCCCTTGTATCCCGAACCAACAATAGTAGCAGCTTCAAACATGGAGTTCTAGAATGGGTTCTTGGCAATGTTGAATTGTATCACTCCATAGAAAACATCTTGCCACAATCTTGTTTGCCTCCTCCTATTGATGTTTGTAGCATCGGAAAGGTACTTCCGCATAGGTCGAAGTGTCTAGAAGAGTGAAAGTTGTTTAAATCCTTTAACCTTAGTAATTTAGTTTAATTAAAGGAATTATTAAAGTAAAGTGTTTTTTATAATTAAAGTGAGTTTAATTTTATGAAATTCTAAAGTTATTAGCATTAGTGAATTCAATGAATCTTAGCCATCGATCTCAAGTGAGTTGAGATCTAATTTCAATCGTTAATCACTTTGGAGATTAGGGTTATGTTTGATTCAGTCATAACTCAAGATTATAAAAGCAAGGATAGGTGAAGGAGAAAGACATCCACAAGGAGAGCAAAGAAGGACTTTTTCTCTAGTGCTTGAATCACGAAGGACTGTGACTCAAGGGGATCATCCACATATGAGCAAAGAAGGACTTTTGCTCAAGTGCTTGAGTCACGAAGGACCGTGATTCAAGGGGATCATCCACATGAAGAGCAAAGAAGAAACAAAGGAATGTGACTCAAGGGGATCAAAGGACAAAAGCAAAGAAGGATTTTTGCTCTAGTGCTTGAGTCACGAAGGACTGTGATTCAAGGGATCTCAGCAAAGGTGAAGAAGGACTTTGATCTAGAGATCAAGTCTAAAGAAAGAAAGTGCAAAGGTGCAGCAAGAGTAGAAAACCCAACAGCCAGAAATCGAAGGACAAATTTATGGGTGATACTAAGAGGCAGATCTAGCAGATTTGAGCTACTAGCAGACAGATCTAGCAGATTTGAGGTACCAGCGGACAGATCTAGTGCAGATCTAAGATATTAGCCGAGAGATCTAGCAGATCTAAGGTACCAGCCGAGAGATCTAGCAAATCTAAGGTACCAATGGACAGATCTAGCAAATCTGAGGTACCTGTTATCCACCAGTTTGCACAAGCTGGATTTTTTGACGAGCCACCAGAGAATGAGCAATCAGTGTTCATATTTGCAGATTTCAGAGTTCAGCAGGTCTTGTGAAAGACCCATTTTTTTCGCATTTCCACCATTGTAATAAATGTCCTAAGTATGAGAGATTGTAAAAGGCTATTGGCCACCCAAGACCAGGAGTGAGCACATACTTTGGAGTGTTTTTTTTTACTTGTTAATTTTTTTTCCGCTTGCCTTAGTGAGAAGAAAAAATAATTTCTAAGTTTTTCACTTAGAAGACTTAGCTCCAAAGCCGGAGTATGTGTTGGCGAGCAAGTTTTGGCATGGAAAATCCAATGTCTAGTGTCTGAATGTATATAAGCTCACACTAGGACATAGTGTCTGAGTCATTTGGAAATTGCGGCTAGGTTTGATAGGTTTTTTTTAAGTTTTCAGCGAATTAATTAAATTCCCACAAAAATGGAATTTATTACTTCTAAGTCAATAAATGTAAAAAATATGGCATCAAACATTGTCAAATGTCATATTTACAGTCGTTTTCCAATCCAGAGTATCATGTAAACCCCTATTTCCCATCTTTCAGGACCAAAAAGTGATTATTATCACTAAAAAAACAATTTTACTCGAAATTTACGGAAAAGGGGTAATTTAATTAATCTCCTAAAATTAAGGAGAACTAGGGAACATGTTTTTTTATGTCCCTAGTTTACTAAAGGCCTAAGGCAAGTTAGCTAAGGTGAGGTCGACTTAACTAAGATGAGGTGGACTAGGAGGAGATCCCAATGTGGGAACTCGACTCCCTCTCCTAGGTGGCGCATTCCCAAACTCTAGTGCATCTCCTAAAGGGGCCCACGCATCCCTAACTACCCCTCTCACTCGCACTCACTCCCACTCATCTCCTCTTACCTTCACTCCCACTCCCCTTCACCTTCCTCCACTCCCCTTCCACTCCACACCTCTCCACTCATCTCCCATGCATCTACTCTTCCGCTCACACGTAACTCCCTCATCCCCACGCATTCCCTAAACCCTAAACCTAACCCTAGCGCATGCATCACTTAGGAATTGTCACCCCACTATCTATTTAAGAAAGGGTCGACCACTCCATTAGTTAGTTCAATCTTGGGCGAAGAAGCTATTGTAATATTGTTGTAAGCATTTGGAATAAAAAGTCTTTGGAGCTATCTTGGTGTAGACTCAAATGTGTGGTTGTCTTAACCTAAATGCAAATATTTGTATGAGGTAACATGTATTGATTTACATTTTAATTTTATGCTCAATTGTTAAAGCCTTGTAGATATGCTATCATATAATAGGGTAAGAGTAATCTAGCTTGATTTATCTTACTGCTTCTTTATTTCATAGATTCTTCAATGCATGCTTTATTTTCAGTTAAATCTAACATGCGTTTATGAGCTATGTATGTAGGGAAGGCCTTTAACAGTTTTGTGCAGGATTGAAGTGTGTAGTTACAGGTTCCTCAAGGCGGAGGATTGACAGATGGTGGTTTCCATTGTCATCGTCCAAAGATTTTGAGATCGAGCTCCCTCTTTTTCATACCAAGAGAACCCCATAGACCAAAGTTTCAAGCTCAAACGGAAGCTCAAAAAACTGATAAAAATCTATTTTCCTCTTTCTTTCTTTGATTGCATGCAAGTTAGAGCAAGTCTATATTTCATTTTTAAACATCTAAAGTTTGCATGTATGTTTTGCTAAATCTAGGCTGAAATTTGTTATTTTTTAAAGGATAGATCTAGACAAATTTGGGCATTTTCTTGGTCTTTTCATCTATAGTTTAGACCGAAGTTTGTGCTTAGTTTTAACTTTTTTATTTAGTTGTTTAGAGGTTTACTGTTTGCTGTCCTAAAACAGCAAACAGAAGTCACTAAAAAGAGCCTAAGTTAGGTTTGTTTAAAGCCTCAAAAAGCCCTAAAATTTATATTTTTGCCTTGGAATATTTTTCAGAAAAATTTGGTAAAAATTTGTATTTGTTTAAAACTTTTTTCCATCGTTTCTAACTTCAGTTGTTTGTTGTTTTGTTGCAGCAACAACAGGTTCAAGAGAAGATTCTGCCAGTTTCGAGCAAAATCAAGGCTTCCGGGGCACCCTGGGGGTTGTGACTTCGTCAAAATGAAGTTTACTTCTTTTCTCTTTTCTTCTTGTATTCTTCTTAATGATCCAGTAATAAGGATCCCTCTTCTTCTAAGGGAGCTAAAAGCTCAAAGAGAACTCTGGTTCTCCATTGTAATAGTGCAAATAAAAGCGGGCCCTTTGCGCCCAGTTCTTCATCCCCTTAGGGGAATTTGTGTTGTGGGTTTGCTTTGTCCTTTTTGAATTGTGCATGCTTAAAATCTAACAATCAAATTCACAAGTCAAATATATCAAACACACTACAACACTCTAATTTCTATGCATGTTAACTAATTCTCAAATTTTCATGCATACTTAGTTAGCTGGTTTTCAAGTATTTTTCTTTCTTCAATCAGTTTTGCAACAATATTTAATTTTCAAGCAATATCTTGTTAATATCTCTCAACTACAAAGCAGGGTACATACATTCAATTGTTGCAAGTTCATTTCTTTCACTTCCAAGTGTTTGTGCAGGTGCCTCAATTACAAAGCAGGGTGTGTGATCTATCTATTTCAAGTTTTATCAAGTAATTAAACCTTGCTAGTTTAATAGAGCAATCCCTTAAGATTTGAGTTCATTGGGAGGAAAAGACCTGAAAGTGACCTGCGAAGTAAGACGGTTCGTCGTGTTGTACATCCAGCACTTTTGGTGAGTTTACTGGTGAGACCATTAAGTTTCGGTAAACTCTCAACAAATACAAGCAGAGAACAAGCTTCCTAAGAAGCCAAGCACTTTTCACTAATTAATTACAAAATTTACCTTAATAAAGTATTCGATCTACACTGCCCACGACTCCCTTTAAGGCACAGGTTTAAAAGTACACTCAATTTACCTAATGTGAGCAGTTACATTTATGCATGTTATCTAATCTTCTTTTATGCTCTTGAATATTGCAGATGTTGTATCCTTTTGATGTATGAATGTTTCATGAGCAAAGTGTTCTTTATGATGATAAATGTTAAATGGTGAATGATCGAATTTTATTTTCAGCAATAAACTCCTAGATTAAAGTGTTTTTTCTTTCTTAGCTTAGAAAAGCCTTAGATTTATTTTATAGGGACTACCCCCCTTGGCTTCGCTAGGAGTTGGCCTAGATGGAGGAGTTAAGGATCGGGTGACAACACCTTGACTCGAGACTTGCCCCCAAGGACACACCAAGTGGATTGAAGGTTTCTTCCATGATAACCCAAGTGTGTATTAGGACGGCAACAGTACCAACGGACAGATCTAGTGCAGATCTGAGGTACCAGCAGGTAGATCTAGCAGATCTGAGGTACCAGCAAGTAGAACTAGCAAATATGAAGTACCAATTGACAGAGCTAGTGCAAATTAGAGGTATCAGTGGACAAATCTAGCATATCTGAGGTACCAGCAGGCAAATCTTGCATATTTGAGGAGGACTAGCGAGCAAACATAGTGCAAATTTGAGCGTCCAGCAGGCGGATCTAGGCAGATCAGCAAAGGGTTTCTTCAGGGTCTAAGTTTCCAAGTTTCTTGTATTTCTATTTTTCCTCAGTGGGCCATTTTCCCAATAAGGGAGCCCTTGGAAAGCTTGGAGTCGTTATTTAATGAAAAGTTGATTTGAAGGGAAGAATTTTTGTGGGTTGTGTGAAGTTTGGTTTTCCAGTTTTTTCTTCCTTTATTTCCATCCAATATATTTTATTGTGTGTTGTAATTTGTTGGTCAACAAGGAAATACACAAGGCCGTAAAGTTTTTAGGTGATGGGGATAGAGATTTTTCAACATGGTATCAGAGCTTGCACTCTGAGAGGGAGACAACTTCAAATACACAACAGTTTATGACAACAAATCTATTAGATATGATTTGCAGCAATGGGTGTTTAAAGGACCAAACATAGATCCAAAACAGATATCTCATATCTACAAGGAGATCTCTGCAGATCTATAAACCAGCAGTGAAATTCATTGAGTGCTTAAGACACGAAGGACTCTGAATCAAGAAGATCTCATCAAGGGTGAAGAAGGACTTTCATCTAGAGATCAGCTCAAGGGATAACAGATCTATTGGAGTCAGTGACTCATAGAGAGAGCAAAGAAGGACTTTTGCTCAAGGAGATCTTAGGAAGGGTGAAGAAGGACTTTCACCTAGAGATCAGTTCAGTCCAAAGGAGAAGAGAAGCTAGTGGGCAACAACAAACAGACAAATCTAATAACAAGGACAGATCTGGGCAGATCTGAGTCGGAGCAACGTCATGCGTGCGAGTAGATAGATCAGGGCGCATACATACGTGTCAGACGAGAGTCCAGGGCGCCTACATACGTGTTGTACAAGAAGTCGAGGGCGCGTACAGGTTGCCACTACAATGTCGTACAGCAAGGGCAAAGGCACTAGACTACAGGCGTTGGCTGTATTTTTCTTTTCTCATTGGACAGAAAATATGACAGGAGCACAAGAGCTCTTCAGCACTCTGATGGACAAGGGCTCGAGGATCCATGTGGAGCTTGGTGATGATGCCAAGTATGCAGTGAAGGGTGAGGGAACTATTTTGTTCCAACTTGAGTCAAGTGGTTTGTTGGAAGCCTAGGATGTGCTATATGTACCAGTGACAGAGGATGAGGAGCAGGAGGCTCTGAAGGGAGAACAACGTTTAGAGACTTTCAGTTCAGGGAGTCGACCTTCAGGTGGGAAGGAGGAGTTATCCCCTTCCAACTCCATCAAGAGATCTAGATGGTTCATGCAGACATTGAGGGATGCTCAAGAGTATGTTGAGGCCCCTAGGAGCATATTCATGGAGAGCAGGCCTCCGAGGGAGTTTCCAAACTTCGTGGCGCTAATGAGTAGCATCATTGATTCTAAGTCTTCCAATGTTCAGAAAGCAGCAGAGCAGCAGGTTTGGAGGGATGCCATGGTGCAGGATGATGTGTGGGACATTGCGCTAGGACCAGTGAGACAACCAATTCCAAGTGGTTATTCCATAAGTACCTTCCTCGCTAAGAGGGAGTGTTGATGTTTGTAGCATCGAACAGGTACTTCTACATAGGTCTAAGTGTCTAGACATGTGGAAGTCATCCAAAGCCTTCAACCTTAGTAATTTACTTTAATTAAAGGAATTATTAAAGTAAAGTGTTTTTTATAATTAAAGTGAGCTTAATTTAATGAAATGCTAAAGTTATTAGCATTAGAGAATTAAATGAATCTTAACCATTGGTCTCAAGTGAGTTGAGATCTAATCTCAACCGTTAATCACTTTGGAAACTAGGGTTATGTTTGATTCAATCATTACTCAAGATCATAAAAGCAAGGCTAGGTGAAGGAGAAAGATATCCACAAGGAGAGAAAAGAAGGACTTTTGCTCTAGTGCTTGAGTCACGAAGGACTATGACTCAAGGGGATCATCCACATATGAGCAAAGAAGGAATTTTGCTCAAGTGCTTGAGTCACAAAGGACTGTGACTCAGGGGAATCATCCACATGAAAAGAAAAGGACTTTTTCCCAAGTGTTTGAGTCATGAAGGACTGTGACTCAAGGGGATCAAAGGACAAAGGACTTTTGCTCAAGTGTTTGAGTCAAAAAGGAGTGTGATTCAAGGGGATCTCAACAAAGGTGAAGGACTTTCATCTAAAGATCAAGTCCAAAGGAGGAAAGTGCAAATGTGCAGCAAAAGGAGAAAACTCAGCAACCAAAAATCAAAAGACAGATTTCTAGATGGTACCAGCGGGCAAATCTAGTAGATTTGAGGTACCAGCGAACAGATCTAGCAAATCTGAGGTACCAGTGGACAGATCTAGAGCAGATATGAGGTACCAATCGACAGATCTAGCAGATGTGAGGTACCAACAGACAGATCTGGCAGATTTGAGGTACCAGCAAACAAATCTAGTGTTGATCTGAGGTACCAGCGAGCAGATCTAGCAGATTTGAGGTACCAGCAGGTAGCTCTAGCAGATCTGAGGTACCAGTGGACAGATCTAATGCAGATCTGAAGTATCAATAGGGAAATCTAGCAGATCTAAGGTACCAACATTCAGATCTAAGGACCAGCAAGCAGATCTAGTGCAGATTTTAGTGTCCAGCAGGCAGATCTAGGAAGATCAGCGGAGGGTTTCTTCAAGGCCTGAGTTGCCAAGTTCGTTGTATTTGTATTTTTCCTCAGTGGGCCATTTTCCCAGTAAGGGAGCCCTTGTAAGCTTGGAGTCATTATTTAATGAAAAGTTGATTTTGAAGGGTAGAATTTATGTGTGTTGTGTGAAGTTTGGTTTTCCAGTTTTTGCTTCTCTTGTTTTATTTCCAGCGAGTATACTTTATTCTATGTGTTGTAATTTAGTGATCAACAAGGAAATACACAAGGTAGTAAAGTATCTAGGTGATGGGGATAGAGATTTTTCAACACCTCCTCCTCCTTTGTTTTCCCTATTGACCAAATAGAAGGTTGCCCCCTAGGCACTGACCTCGACACAAAGAAAGGTGAGGATGTTGAGGGGATAGGCATTGTGGAATGTGAGCTTGAAGATTGGCTTTCCCCCACTCTTGAGATGCTTGTAGATCTATTTGCAAGCTCAAGCCTCATTTCTTCCCTTTCATCTCTCTTCCTATTCATTTCAAAAATGGATTGATTTGCAATGTGAAAAAATTTCGGGGTTAGATGTTGGGCAAATCCCCACTTCATCGCCTGGGATTTTGGCAAGGTGGTATTTCAAGTGGTTGATTCCGCCAAACATTTCCATATCACATAACTTGCAATTCAACCTCATTCTATTATGGCCATCATAAGGTAGACCATACTCCCACATTGGGTCCAAGGGCTTTGGCATTTTGAAATGTGTGGATCACTGATTAAATTTGTAAACCTATGGGACAAAAAAAAATGAGGAAAATTTAGAATCAAAATCCACAAAAGTCTTCAAGAATGCTATAATTGAAATACCATAGCTACATAAGTGTTAAATCCTGCAATAAAAAAGGGCAAAAAGAGGTGTATCTAATGGACATTGCAAACCCTATACTAAATATTGAAAAACAAAAAAATGAGGGCATAATTTTTTTTACATACCTTGTACAATGGATATGGTAGATTGGAGTAGATCCCCACTCCACAAATGCTTAGTTGATGGCAATGAAAACTATGGATTTCCCATTGTTTGCTTGATGGAAAATGGTCACAATACCCTTAGAGATCAATCCGCCTAAGCATCATTTTCAAAATGAGAAACTAAAACCCAAAATCGCAATTTAAAGTTGAAAAAACCAGACAGAAAAGCTGCAGAGCAATAAATTCCATCATCTCATGATAATTACCTAAATTATCGTGATAATTTTAATTTCTCGTGATTACTTCCGGCGATATTATCGCTGAGGTTGGTTTTGGCCATATTATCGCGATAAATGCAACACTGATTTGAGTTGGGTCATCTCAAACCCACTCTCCTTTATAATTCAGCTATGATTGTCTCTCTTTTTAGTTGGGTAGTTGTTGACTCCCAAATTGCCTGTGCAACTGGAGGATTAGGATACAACTAGATTCCATCAGGCTAGTTCCATTACAGGTGCATCCAAACATTCACAATGACCAGAGCTTGTTTCAGAGTCGGTTTCATCAGATTCTAAGAAACTACTATTTTAGCAGTTTGCCTTTTTCCATGAGCTAGAGATCTGGGACCCACATGTCAGAGAGGTTTACATATTCTTGGTCCTCACGAGCTCATGATACCCATGAGCCTGCTTAGGGGACATGCTAGCAGTTTCACGACACTGCTATGCTTAGCAGTTTGCTTTTCAGGGCTTGCATGTCGTTTCTGAGCACATATTGGGTTCCTTGTACAAAAGCGAGACTGATGAGACTGCTTTCATCCACATGTGAGATGTTGCTATTTTTAGTAGTGTCTAATTTTAGACTTGCTATATTTGGCAGCAGCCTCATGAAGGTTACCTTTATTTTCGAACTTTCTTGCTTTTTTGCTTTTTTGCTTTTTCAGAGATAGACTGTTTTTTTCGGCATGTCTATATTTAGTAGTTTCTATTTGTGGAAGGTACAGGGTATAATGCCATGGTTCCAAGTGTGCAGTGGTGGAGTGGTTTCCAGGTTTCTGGTGGGTGAAGGATGATAAGTCAAGAGCAGTGTTGACCAGGTGGATTGATCTCCAAGTGTGACACGTGGTATCTATTTGAGGGGTTTCCAAAGCCTAAATTGCTTTCCAAAAATCTAACTCGCCTTGCTATTTTTGTTGATCCAAAACCCTAATTCGAATTGCTATGTTTACTGCTCATTCTTGCCATTTTTGACTTTCCAAAACCACAATCCAGCTTATAATCTTTGTCAAGTCCAAACCCTAACTTGATTTGCTAATTGTACCAAGCCAAGAAAAGCCTTAAAACAAGATTCCCGTTGCCAAGTTTGTCAAGAAGAAAAGCTAAATCAAATTATTTTCTGTAATTAGCAATTTTTTCTAATTTGCCTAAGCCTAATAAGCCTAGTTTGACTACTTTATCCTATCCTTGCATGGTAACTAGCATTAAATCACGATTTGACTTTCCTTATCCACTTGTTTTCTTTCCCATGATTTGCATGCGGAAAATCCTCAAGAAGAATTCGTGGCTATAGTTTAGGCTCATATTGAGCAAGAAACGTATCTACAGGTCAGACATCAGCAAATTACCCAGTGAAAACAGCTGCATATTAAGTGTTGCAAATTCTGGAAACAGAGCTAAAATTAGAAGCCTTCCACCTAATATTAACACTGGAGGGATTTTTCTTAGCAGGTTTTGAGTATTCTTAGAATCTTGCCTTCAAGATGGAATTCGTGGGGGTTAATTTACCTCTAAAAACAGCATACTGATGTCAGAATTCAGTGACATCGCAGTGGCTACAGGATGTTTTCAGTGCTTTACCTAGTTGTTACAGCTAGTAAAAAGCATATGTTTCAGCAGTGTGTGGTATTTATCATAGCTAAGTCAGTGTTGGAAGTGGCTATGAACAGCCTACAGCAGTAACAGGAGGATAGGACTGCTAGTTTCCAAAGGTTAAACTGAGTAAGAAAACAGCAAGGTAGTACACAGAAACTGTCCCAAACAGTGTTGACTTAACCAACAGCTGTAGCAAGCAGTATGGATGCAAGGGAAGGATTCTTTATTTCGAGAAGATGCCTTATTAAGTTATTTCCCTGGAAGAGGCTGTATGTAAATTAAAAGCAGCAAGGGAGTTCGATTTTTGTGATTAGGGACTGTGCTGTGGATGGTTGGCATGATCAGAATTAGCAACAACATGCCATGAAGAAAGTGTCACTTTGGGTTGATTTTTTCCTTTGCATGCACAGCTAGGTTGTTGGGTTTCTAGCCTTCTATATATACAGAGTTCAGGGGATTTCAGGAATTCCATAAACCGCTTCCACCACTGCATACTACTGGACCTATGGCAACCTGTCATGTGTTGTCACTATGATAGTATGATGTAACCAGTCTCCTGAATAACACATTGATTTGGTTCGACTATGCTTTTCTATGGCTCTTGGAATCTCTTGGTTGCATAGTAGTTTAATAGTATTGCAATGGTTTGGTTAGCTTTAATGCACTTATTTTGATCTCTTGAATCAAGAGCATATTCTCTTCATTTCATCAGTTTCATTTCACTGTCGTAATTGGCTTAAGAATCTGATCACAACCATCTTGATTTTTACTAAGAAGTTACTCTTGCTCGACTGCTTCACAGCATCTCAAGAGTGAGTTTTTAGTGTGCTAATCTGATTGGGTTGATACACAGATTTGTCTATTTGATCAGCAAGAGATATATTTAGGGACAGCCCACTGAAACTGGAAAAGCACCAATTTGAATGGAGAGGCATCTAGCAGTGACAGGGCTAGATGGCCTATAATTATTAGGCAGGTCTGCTGGGGCAGATTTGCGTGATAACAGTAGCCCACTCCTTCATTTGTATCTTATGATTTTTCTCCAAGACCCCTCATTTAGCTTAAGGGGAGTGTTGAGATTATGGATAATCTTCACGTAAAGCCACATGCCGAACCACTATTTGGTGTATTGAGAGATTTAATGAACCTACACATGGGTAAGTTACCCACTTTATTATTTATCACTAGGTCAGCCTAGTTGCCTTCTTGGGTTTAGCACCCCAACCCTAAAAGGATGTGTATAAATGCAAATACACTCATCATTTATAAAATACATTTATTCATTATTTGATCAAGTGATAATAGCCTGAGGGCATCTCTGAAATTTGAAATTTTACTCTACTTGTGGATGATTGTTCTTTGTTATGAAGTTGATCTTTCCTTCTTGAAGTGACATTATGGTATGGGTTCATCTCAGTTATGATAAGCATTAAATGCTATTACAAACTTGTTGTTTTTTACTTGCTTGGAATAGGGTTTGTTTAAGAGTCCAACATAGATCATCTATCTCTTGTGATTTCAACAACTCAACCAAAAAATCTCTCCAGTCCTAGTTCCAACCCCACATTGGTCTTTTAACAGAAAAACATACCATAAATGGACTATTCATAGTCAAACTCTACAATCAATGTAGGTTTGCAGTCAAGCCGGACAATAAATTCAAGTACACAGTCAAACTGTGTAATAAATGCATGTTCATAAAAGCCTGTTATAGGTCTATGTTTCATACATGGGTTCACAGGTCTATGGCTCTGTACAAGAGGTACATACAATGGGGTCACAGGTCTGTATAAGAGGTCCATAGTCCATACTATGGAGCCACAGGTCTTTATGAGAGAGTAGCAGGCACATACAAGGGGGTCACAGGTCCCATATAGGGAAGTGAACGGAGAGTTGCAAGCAATTTAATGTGGGATTCCATTAAGAATGTAAATGTACAACCTAAATGTGCCATCAGTCACAAAAATAGCACAACTATTTGTTAGAATTAGGGAAAAATTGAAAAACAATAATGCTTTTAAATTTCTGTTCACTAGATCAGCATGTGTAAGAAATGAAATAAACAGATCTAAATTAAATTCTGAAGATAATCAAAATTTCCGAGTGTAAAAACAAACCTCAAGCTTACCTCCTGATCAATGAAAGATGTACCTGTCATATGTGTGGATGTATGCCTCTGAAATATGCTCAGAAATTAGTTTAGGTTCATGGATCAAACCTCTAGGGTTTGATCTCTGTCAATATGAACTGTGGGACAGTTTTACCAAAGTATAGACCGGTTTGATCTCTGTCAATATGAACTGTGGAACAGTTTTACCAAAGTATAGACCACCAAAGGATGCTGTCCACAAGTTGAAACCGCAATAACACCACAAGGGAAAACAGCAGGAACTTCAAACTCTCAAGACTGAAACAGCAAACCCTCCACAATTGAAAACAGCAAACCTCCACACAGGATAAATCTGGACAGCAAGAGAAACCCCCACAGGAGCCTCAGCTCAACACGCGGTAGCCAAAGGAGAGGCCACGGCTACTAATCACAAGCCTGGCAGTCAAAGAAAGGGGCTGCGGCTCTCCATACAGACCTGGCAGTCACAGAAAAGGGGCCGCGGCTCTCTAATACAGACCTGGCAGCCAAAGGAAGGGGGCCGCGGCTCTCAAACACAGACCTGGAAGCCAAAGGAGGTACCGTAGCACCTTATACACCAGCAGACAACAAGACGGAGCTCCCAGCCAAGCAAAATACCTTAGATCAGAAACTGATAAACCAAAGGAGAGGCCGCACCAATCACAAGAAGCATTTCACTGAGGTAGCCGCAGCAAGGAGAGAGAGGAGTGAATATGTGTAATGAAAAGCTAGAGGGTAGGGTTCCTTTTATAGTTAAGGAGAGGGGTTAGGGCAAATATAATAATAATTAAATATTGACAATTAATTAATATAAATATTAATTAAATGTCAATTAATATTAATGTAAATTATAAAAACCCCAATCACATAAAACAAGAGGGAAAGCAAGACAACAAGGGGGAACCTTTTAGGACAAAGTCAAGGGGGGGTCCATAATGGCAAAACTTGTCCACATGAGTCTCATAATGACCTATAAACTTTATCATCACTGCTTAAGAGGGTATATCAACAAATGTGGTCATGTCCATCTTCATAGACACTCCTAGGTCTTGTGGACCATCCCGAGAGAGAGGAAGAGAATCACACATCAATACATCTTGGTATTTCACCAACATCTACCTGATCAAAGACCAGGTTGCCCCAGAACACATCTAGGGTCTTATCCACCAAGGTACAAGACCAAGGATCAACCCATGCATTAAGCAAGGGTTCCCTGGAACACATCCAGCCCTAGAACACATCCAGGGACTTATATCAACCACCAAGGAACACATCCAAGGATCAATCCAAGCACCGAGCAAGGATTCCCTAAAACACATCTAGGGACTTATTACTTGGTCCAAGACCAAGAACCCCAGTCATATACTGGGGGGCCTCACTAGGGTCTTTTGCCATGGCTCTCACTACTTGGTCTCATACCAAGAAACCCCAGGAGTGTGTTGGGGGCCGTAGTCCTTAGCTAGGGTCTTATGCCATCCTCCAGGAGAATCGCTCTTGCAGCTGCACTAATTTCAACACTCCCTCTCAGCAAGAGAGGCATTCTCAGCAACACCAAGTTTGTCTCGAAAGTACACAAACTTTGTCAAGGACAGTGGCTTGGTCAAAATATCTGCAGTTTGTTCTGTCGTCGGAACATACTAAATACTGAGAATGTTCTTTTGCACCATGTCCTGAACGTAGTGGTATCTCATCTCAATGTGTTTCGATCTATCATGAAACACCGGATTCTCGGAGAGCTTTATACAGCTCTGGTTATCAGAGTGGATAATTGTGGGTTCTAGCTCAGCACTAAACAAATCTGAAAGTAGCTTTCTGAGCCACACTGCTTCTCTGCTAGCAGCACTTGCAACAATGTATTCTGCTTTTGCAGTGCTCTAGGCTATGGAGCCATGTTTCCTGCTGGACCAGGAGATCATAACTGAACCCAAACTGAAGCAATATCTGGAAGTACTCTTCCAGTCCACTGTTCTGCCCATCCAATCCGAATCTGTATATCCATGAAGCATTACACCTCCACTGGAAGAGTATCTAAGCCCATAGGCTATAGTCCCCCGAACATATCTCAGAATATGTTTAACAACAACCATATGAATATGCTTCAGTTCACACATGAACTGAAGTGTATAAGATACATCAAGGACCCAATGATCTGCCGATATATGGTGGGGTCTTTCGGATCTGTACCTGTAACTTGGTCGTGTAACTTCTTCAGGTTAGAAATCATCGGTGTGGACATGGACTTATAGTCCAACATGCCAAATCTGCGGAGCACATCAACTGCATATTTGCTCTGTGAGAGAAAGATCTCACCTGGTTTCTGCCACACCTCTGAGCCCAGAAAATAATGCACAAGACCCAAGTCTTTCATTTCAAATTTTGTTGAAAGCTCCCTCTTAGTTTGATCTATCAAATTTTTCTCTCCTGTGAGGAACAGATAATCCACATATAATACTAAGATAACGAAATGATTATGTACAATATTTATATAAAGATTGGGATCTGCTATACTCTTGGTGAACCAAAGACTCTGTACAAAGCTGTCAATTCTCTCATACCAAGCTCTCGGAGCTTTCTTCAATCCATACAAGGATTTCTTGAGTTTGCACACATGGGATTCTTTCCCATGGATCATGACCCCTTCAGGTTGTTTAATATAAACCTCTTGCTCAACTTCAACGTTAAGAAAAGCATTTTTAACATCTATCTGGTGAAGTTTCCAACCAAAACTGCGGCAAGAGAGATAATGATCCTAATGGAAGTATATCTGGCAACAGGAGCAAAGATCTCATCATAGTCAATTCCTTCTTTCTGAGAGAAGCCACAAGCCACAAATCTAGCTTTGAATTGTTCAACACTGCCATCTGCTGCATGTTTTATTTTATAAAGCCATTTGGAGTTACCACTGATTTTCCACGAGGTCTTGGGACCACTGCCCATACATCATTCTTTAGAATTAAATCATACTCTTCTATCATTGCATCTTTCCACACTTGATGTTTGGAGGCTTCTTCAAAGGTGGAAGGTTCTGAGTCAATCACAAGATTCAATTGAACTATTAGGCCTGAGTACTTATCTGGTTTCTTGCTTTCTCTGAAGGTGCCTTTAAGTGTTGCATGTTTTTCTGCTTCTTTTAGAATTTCCTGGCACCAGGCTGGTTTCCTCTTAACAGGAAGTTTCTCTAAGGGAAACTCAATAGTATCCCTTGTGGGATCCACTGAAGGTTCTGAGGTCTCCTCCCTCTGCACATCTAAAAGAGGTGAATCTGAAGGTTCAATAGATGGAGCTTCCTGCTCCTCTGTATCACATGAAAGTTCTCTGGCACAACGAAAAGCTGCTTCTTCGTGAAAAGTCATGTCTCTGCTGACCTCAATGAACTTTTGACCTGAGATATAAATTCTGTAAGCCTTTGAGGTTTCACTGTATCCCACAAAAGTTCCTTTCTTTCCGGAGGGCTCTAGCTTAGTCCACTTTTCTTTTGGAATATGAATATAGACTGGACTGCCAAAGATTCTCAAGTGATCAACTGAGGGCTTTATACCAGTGAAAACTTCTTCTTGAGTTTTCTCTTCAAGGGCTTGATGAGGACACCTGTTATGAATGTAGACTACAGTACTTGCAGCTTTGGCCCAAAGAGATAACGGTAAATTCTGATCATACATCATGGCTCTGGCTACTTCACAGATTGTTATGTTCTTTCTTTCTGCAACCCCATTCTGTTGGGGATTATAAGGCATAGTCAGCTCCCTCTTAATCCCGGAAGCTCGGCAGAGTTTATCATACTTGAAGGAGTCAAATTCTTTACCATTGTCTGTTCTGAAAACCCGGATGTGTCTACCTGTCTGATTCTCAACAAGATTCTTGAAATCTACTGAAAGATTCATCTTTAGTCTTTAAAAAATAAATCCAAGTTTTACGAGAATAATCATCAATAAAAATGATATAGTAAAGACAACCAATCATAGATGGAGCAGTCATAGGTCCACAAAGATCAGATTGAATTAGATCTAAAATGCCATTAGTTTTTCTATTGTTGTGAGGAAAATCTTTCTTTGTATTCTTACCAAGAGCACAGCCTCTACAAACACTATCATGCTCAAATGAAAACACTGGCATACCTGTTACCATCTTTTGCAAACCTGGAAGTGCATTGTAGTTGAGATGTCCAAGCCTTCTATGCCAGAGATCGCAAAGGTTTATCATCTCCTGAGCTAATGCGTGAACAACTTGACCTGTGATTTTGTAAAGTCCACTCTCACGAGTTCTGATAGTCATGGCAGAGCTCAAATCTCCATTTGAGGGTCACATGAGAGCCTTCCCTTTGGTGAAGGCTATTGAGTATCCTTTGCTTTCTAGCATTGCAACTGAGATGAGATTTTTCTTTAAACCAGGAACATAAAGAATTTCATTAATATGAAATACATTACCTGATTGAAGCTGAAATGAAGCAGATCCAAACCCTTTTATGTCATATGTACCATCATCACCCAGTTCTACCTTTATATTGAACTTCTTATCCCGATAGTTTGCAAGATTTTGTTTGAAGCCTGTCATGTGTTTGGAGGCACCGCTGTCCATTAACCAAACCTCCTCCGACTTGGTTATAGTGCCAGAAAGAACTGAGATGAGATAATATTCTTGGTGTTGTTCTTTCTCTTTCGTGGTTGCCCTGGTTCTTCTTCTTTGAGGTTCATGTTGAGGCTCTGCTTCTTCAGTGGCAACTGAGGCATGGAACTTACCTTTTCTTCTCTGCTGAGAGAGAGGGTTCCTGCAATCTTTTGCATAATGTCCTAGCTTATTGCAGTTAAAACATCTTACTTTAGATAAATGAGGATGAAGATGACATAGCTTACCTTGAGGTTTCTTACCTTTGCCTTTGGGTAGAGGAAACTTCTTCCATCTCTTGGCTTTAGCTGGAAGGGCATGAGCTCTTACAGTTGAGTGTTCATTTCTACTTTTGAGTCTTCCTTCTTCTAACCAATCATGTCATAATCTCTCGAAGTTAGGTTGAGCTTCTCTTCCGTTGACTGAAGCAAGAAAGGTTCCCCGTGACTCAGGGAGTCCATCAACTGCAGTTTGTACAAGGTCATCATCATCCACAGCAACTCCTATTGATGTAAGTTGATCTCTGGTTTGAGCAATCTTGGAGAAGAAGACGACGATGGTCTCATCATTTCCCATCCTTAATGTACGTAATTGTTTCTTCAATATTCTCTTCTGAGTTGAATCCTTCTTTTCATAGAGATGTGCTAGGGCATCAAAGCATTCTTTGGCAGTCCTTAGATGACCAATGATGGGCATCATATTGTCCTTAACTGAGTCAAAAATTATTCTTTTAGCTTTGGCTTGTCTCTTCTTGTATGCTTCCCTGCCAGTATTTGAAATGGGTTCTTCTATTACCTTGGTAACCAACTCATCCAAGTCACCCTCTTCTAGGATGTTGAGTATCCTACACTTCCAAGCATTGAAGTTGGAGGCCCCTTCAAGTCTATCTTCAGCTTTCACTGAAGATGAGGCCATGTTGAGTTATGGATCAGATTATGAAAATGATTTACTACTGATCTGCAAAACAAACCCTAAGAAGTGGATCTACGCAGGCTCAAGTCTGCAATTCTTGAGCTCTTTTCACGCCATAAGCTCTGAAACCATATTAGAATTAGGGAAAAACTGAAAAACAATAATGCTTTTAAATTTCCATTCACTAGATCAGCACATGTAAGAAATGAAATAAACATATCTAAATTAAATTCTAAAGATAATCAAAATTTATGAGTAAAAACAAACCTCAAGCTTACGTCCTGATCAATGAAAGATGTACCTGTCACATGTGTGGATGTATGCCTCTGAAATATGCTCAGAAATTAGTTTAGGTTCATGGATCAAACCTCTAGGGTTTGATCTCTATCAATATGGATTGTGGGAAAGTTTTACCAAAGTATAGACCAACAAAGGATGTTGTCCACAAGTTGAAATAGCAATAACACCACAAGGGAAAACAGCAGGACCTTCAAACCCTCGAGACTGAACCAGCAAACCCTTCACAATTGAAAATAGCAAACCCTCCACAGAGGATAAATCTGGATAGCAAGAGAAACCCCCACAGGAGCCTCAGCTCAACACGCGGTAGCCAAAGGAGAGGTCGTGGCTACTAATCACAAGCCTGGCAGTCAAAGAAAGGGGTCGCAGCTCTCCATACAGACCTGGCAATCACAGAAAAGGGGTCACGGCTCTCTAATACAGACCCGGTAGCCAAAGAAAGGGAGTCGCGGCTCTCAAGCATAAACCTGGCAGCCAAAGGAGGTGTCGCGGCACTTTATACACCAGCAGACAACAAGATGGAGCTCCCAGCCAAGCAAAATACCTTAGATCAGAAACTGATAAACCAAAGGAAAGGTCGCACCAATCACAAGAAGCATTTCACTGAGGTATCCGCAGCAAGGAGATGGAGGAGTGAATATGTGTAATGAAATCTAGAGGGTAGGGTTCTTTTTATAGTTAGGGAGAGGGGTTAGGGAAAATATAATAATAATTTAATATTGACAATTAATTAATATAAATATTAATTAAATGTCAATTAATATTAATGTAAATTATAAAAACCCCAATCACATAAAACAAGAGGGAAAGCAAGACAACAAGGGGGAACCTTTTAGGACAGAGTCAAGGGGGGGTCCATAATGGCAAAACATGTCCACTTGAGTCTCATAATGACCTATTAACTTTATCATCACTGCATAAGAGGGTACATCAACAAATGTGGTCATGTCCATCTTCATAGACACTCCTAGGTCTCATGGACAATCCCGAGAGAGAGGAAGAGGATCACACATCAATACATCTTGGTAGTTCACCAAGATCTACCTGGTCAAAGACCAGGTTGCCCCGGAACACATCTGGGGGCCCTAGAACACATCTAGGGTTTTATCCACCAAGGTACAAGACCAAGGATCAACCCATGCATTAAACAAGGGTTCCCTGGAACACATCCAGGGGCCCTAGAACACATCTAGGGACTTATATCAACCACCAAGGAACAA